>BQNB010044014.1:0-45144 GCA_026074375.1 Tanacetum coccineum
AATACAACTCCAAATGACTATAGAACCTAAGACAAGCATATTGGGGGTTTTGGTTTTGGTTTTTTGAAACAAAATTCTGTTTGTGAAAAATCTGCAGAAAGTGCGGCGTACTTTCTTGGTTTACAGGAAAACCGGAACACAAATAAGATGTGCGGCGTACTTCCTGGAGAAAAATGATTTTTGGTTTCCGTTTGCCAGAAAACGGTACGGCGGGTTTGAAATTTTTTTTTAAACAAAATAGCATCAGAAATAAGCAACAAACTATAACAACTTAAATAATTCCCCGGCAACGGCGCCAAAAACTTTGATGTGTGTTTTCTAAGCTTTATATTTATAATACTAGAAATACCAATTTTTACTAAAAACACAACACTCGGGAAGTATACCCGTTCGTGTATAGTATAGCTTTAGGTAAGTTCAGGTCAATCCACGGGAATTGAAGTTCTCACAGTTTGTAATTAAGGTGCTAAGGCTAAAATGATTGTCACGGATCAAATTAACCAAATCGTGCATATATCAGAAAAAAAAGATGATTCAATCAAATGATTAAGGTATGTTTGTTTAGGCAATGATCACTTAGATAATGATGTGTTTGGAATAGTGTCTATAAGTTTAGAAAATAGAGTTATCACAAGTTATAAATCCTTTCGGCTTTAAATATAACAAGTGATTATATCGATTAATAACAACAAATCCTTTTGGCCTTTATAAGTTATTATAATCAATATAATAAGTGGATTAATAGAACACATGTATAAAGAAACCTTTCGGCCTATTTTCTTATATAAAATATGTTTTACCAATTCAATAAACTCATATCCAAACACTCTATATCCAAGATCACATATCGCCCAAACAAACATAAGATTACTACTCCATAATCAAAGAAGTAATAAGACACACTACGAACTCAAACAATTCAATAATAATCATATTCAAAGGATAAACAAGATTATACCAAACTCCAAGAGCAAATGATGGTGATTTCACAAGAATTTCCCTAGAACACTTTATTATATTCAAAGCAAAACCCAAAACTATGAGTAATTCTGTCACAATCGCTTATAGATTCGAATTATACTTCACTAACACCTCCTTGGATGGATTAAAATCTAGAAATATGGATGAACATCAAGCAAGTTCAACCAAAATCTTCAAGAACTCCTCCTAACTTTGATTCTTCTTGTTGTGGTGATTGTGTTACCAAGGGAGGTTTGGATCAAAGGTTTGTCAAGCTTTTATCCCCAAAAATACCTATTCTAAGTGTTACACACGAAGTGGGATGATGTATGTGAGGATGTGTGGAATGAGGTGATTAGGGGTTGTATTTATAGGCTAAAAATGGGCAAAAGTGCGTCGCACGAACTTATTTGTGCGCCGCACATAGTGAGTTAATGCACTTAGCATTTAATTGCCTTTAATTCTTCTACCGACTGAAAAGTGCGTCGTACTTTGGGTAAAACCACTGCACTTTTTGCAACTTCAGCACTTGGCCTTTTACATGGTTGTAGATAATTGAATTCTCTTCGCGTGGCCGCTAGAATCGCGTCAAACAGAATTCGTATGACCGAGTTATGACCAAATCAGTGAATAGGTGTCGGGAGATCTTTATCTTCAGTTATTTCTTTGTTTAATCTTCAAATCTTCGTGTATTCTTCTGTTTCCTTCCACGACACATTCCAAGAACCTACAATAGTAAATATACTCTATTCTACACCAAAAGTTCTTATATTTAACCAATTTATATATATAAAATCATTGATAACGCATATAAAAACATGTATAATTTTAGTGTTATCAACATGCTTGTTTATGAACCATAACCACAGTCACTATAATTTTTGCATCCATTTCCCCATCTTAACGAGTTACATATTAAGTTTAATTTACCCTTATGATATTTTCCGTGATGATGTGGCAAAGTGGGACGTGGCGAGGACAGAGAGAAACGGGTTTTGGGAAAGTGGTGAGGCCAGGGAGGAGACAGGGATAGAAGCTAACGTGACGGTGTAGAAAAATAATGATAGAGATTACGGGTCAGTGCAGGAAGCGATAAATGAGGGTCCATATTAGAATGAGAAAAAGTTGGTGATTTGAGTTAAGGAATGGGTTTATGAGGAAACGGTTCAAGGCGGGTTAGAGAAATAGAATGTGGTGGTGCATGGTGATGCGATTAGGAAAATGGTTATTAGTGGGAGTTTGAATGTAGGTCAGTTGGGGTTTCAACTTATAATACGACAACGTTTGGTAAGTCACACTTACAGTGTTTGTTTGTTAGTTATGTTTTGGAATATTTACTTACCGGACCGAAAAGTGAGCACAATTTGGTTCAGTTTGATTTAAGTTTTTGTCGACCAAAATTAGTTTAGTTTTTTTAGAACGACGTATATATAGCATTAGAAAACTAGCAAGGAGCTAGAAGAAATTACAATGGTTTTTTAAGCAAGTCTAGTCAAATTGATTATTTAGAACTTTAACCGTTTAACCAAGTAAAGGAATAAAGACAAATATTATCAAATAAATCACATTTCCTCATGCGTTGAGAGTTAGATGTGACGGAATTCCTATACTTCCAGTTAGTCCACCATATTCTTGCATCGATCACTTGTAACCGAGTGTCCGAGTCTTCCCATCACTTGATAAATGGAGATTATCATACCAAGACTTTCAATATGAATGAGAAAAGTAGTATGAATAGAAATGTCGCACCAAATACGAACCAAATGCCAAATATGTAAAGCAACATAATACGTATAAAGGTATGATCATTCGAATCCATACCGTTAGAACATACCGAACATGAAAATGATTAGATTTTCAACCCTCTTCTTGAAAGATTTAACCGATGCGAATGTCTATCCAAATTCAAACGCCATAACAAAATATTCACTTTCTTAAGAAGTATCTTGCACTACATGGTTGAAACATCCAAAGTTGGTAAGATTGCATCATCAATATGGTGTCATGTAGCCCCTACTATGAACGTCCCATCTTGACCAAAACTTGTTTATACGATTAGTTCGTTTGCAAAGCAAATTTTGTAACCGTTTGGTTCAAGACTTAAACTAAAAACTGATTTTGTTTCCGATTTAGCTCGATTTTCATTTTGAAACACGTTACATATTTTACAAATGAATTAACAATGAAAAAACATACAATTTAATGCATTTGATTATGGAACACAAAATTTGAAGTTGTAATACTTAAATTTAAGGCATAAGTGGAAAGATGATAATTATCCATAAAAAACACGCATAATTTAAGTACACTGATGTGTTATAAAAGCTTTAAATTTATAATTCTACTTTTATCCAATTTCCAACTATCACACGGGTAAAGTATAAACCCTCGTTTATAGTATAGGTTTAGGGTAAGACCAGGTCGTTCCACGGGATTGGTTATTCTTAGAAAGGGTCGATTATATTACGAAAGGGTTATCTAATAGATTGTCACGATCTAAAGATAATGATTCAAATTCAAGATATAAAATGATGTTTGTTTAGGGGATGAGAACAAATAAAGATAAACTTGGATAGATAATGGGTTCAAAAATTAAAGTATAATCGATTAAAGAAACGATTAGTTTACTAAAATGATTGTCTATTTATTATAATCAAAAATCCTTTCGGCCTTTACTTTTGATTACAAAAATACTTTAAGTTCGATTCAAGTTTGGAAAATAGGAATATGGACTTTCTTAACCAAGTTCGTTAGACATGAGGTTAAGCGTTAAACCTTTTTATCCTCGGTTAATGATCATTTTATTAGCCAATCCTCACAAGGCTAAAATCTAGTTGTCAAAGACAAACAACTTGGAAATCAAGCATATAGTCGGAATCTTTCGACCTATATCCGGACTAGTATGATGATCAAATGATGATTAAGAGATCCGAGTGTAAAAACATCAACTTCATAATAATTTTCCAAATTCATTAGTTTATCCAAGTTAGATCCATAGTATCCTCATAATCCCTAAATAGACTTGTTAAACTACTCCATATTCATCAATTCAAAACACATAAAAAGCCGTGATCAATACAGATTCATAATTTAAAAGTTAGAGAAGTAACGTGTTTTTACCATTTAATAGCAAATAGGGCAATGCTTACAAGAATCTTCCTCTTAGTACGGATATTTAACAACTTGTAAATTCAAACTATAACCGACTTAACAAAAACTTCTTAAACTAAACTTTCTGAGATCAAAATAGTATATTCCTTCGATTATAACCTGGAATGTGATAAAGAACAAGGTGATTATTCAACAATTCCACTAGAACTTCTTCCTAACTACTCTAGATCTAAGATAAAGTGAATTAAGATTAAGAAGTGTTGAATGGGGATGATTTGAGCCCTGAATTTCGAGCTCTATTTATACACAAACTTGAGGCTTCAGTTGGGAAAAATGTGGCAAGCCAAAGGTTGCCCAATAATGGCAATCATAATGATTTTTGAGCAACTGTAGGAGAAGTGCGCCGGCACAATGGAAAATGGGCGCGACTTGGTGTATAATTAATTGCATTTACTCCGCTTCAAAGTACACCGCACAATAAGAATTGTGCGCCGCACTTTAGCCTCGTTCATTAATTCTCTTCTAGATTCTTCTTATAACGACCGTTAGTGCATTTAACGAAATATCTTTGCACGTTTAGTCTTTTTCTTCATTTTTGGTCCTGAAACGATTATTGCACAACAAACAACAAAAGTTTGCAATATTTCATGCGTTAACATATATATTTCATGTATTTTTGAGGGATATTTTATGTATATTTAGAGCGTTATCAAATCCCCCCATACTTAGCTTATTGCTTGCCCTCAAGCAATCAAAGAGAAAGTATTTTGTTTTAATAAAACAAATTAATGATCACAAGCATAGATAACGCGACAAAGCAACTCATGAATTTTTATAGATAAGATTCTTTTCTCACTCACTCAATTTAGTAAAATGGATAGTAAGCGGAAGTCACTCATACGTGCAGTCATGAAATGTTCAAATTACCATAGGCTTGAACAAGAAACTAAATTTCACTGACATGGCGTAAGAACCAAACATAAACATCAAAAGAGGTAATTTATTTAGTGATATTATTTAGTTATTTGTTAAAAAAGGTTTGTAATAAAATCATAATTCATCTTATCCGTAATGTAACCAACTATTCCTTCACATCATTATTTTTTCTTTTCTTCTTTTTTTATCATTGACTTCACTTGGGTTGGGGGAAACTTGCTTTCCCCCCATACTTAAGATCAACATACTACTTCAAAGAACTTAGAAGTTTGCAACCTTCGCACTTCATTTTAACAGTAATACCAACATTTACGTTTTTCAATTCGTACGGATAAAATTTCAGATAATTTTATTAAAAAATCTTTTTGAACAAAATTGTTGTTTACTTATATTTATATTTTTATCACCTCTTAATCAGTAAAATGTTTATAACACGCAAACGCGTTCTTACTGCGGTCTCATAAAGATTTCAAGCACAAGTTCTAGAATTAACAAATCACCGGCAAACTCATATAATTTTAAATCGATAATAATGCTCCAAAAAAGGTGACAAAACTACACATACACAGCCATAACGACGAATGAGATATTTGCAATTGCTCACTCCTTAACTCGAGAAAGCTAAAGATAAAAATCATCTTAGGTATCAAAGATGGATACCTGAATTCTTAAGATCTAATCCTTACAATTTTCTAGGTGGTATAAATATGCTAGTAATGTTATCAATCCAGAGTCAGATTGCTTATATGTGATCATAAAATGTTATTTTGAAAGATTTTTTTTAACTTTTCCAGTTTATCTCCCCCCATACTTAATATGAGCATTGTCCTTAACGTGAAAATATTATTAAGAAAAATAAAATGGGAAAGTGAAATAATACTTCTCAATTGTGATTGATATTCTGAATCTTTGCTTCACGTCATTTCGTCTTGCGTCCTTCTCTTTTTCTTTTCTCTGTTACAAATATAAATATTGCATAGCATACAAATAATAGTAATATTCCTAATTAATTATTAATAGAAAGTACGATAATATTGTTTTAATGCCAACAGATGCATTTTACACACTATAATAATAAAATAATAATAATAATAATAATAATGTTTAGAGAATTGTTTTTTAAAACACACGTGACTCAAAACATGCGGTCACATAACCAACTTGTGTCGTCTCGACACTACTCATCATCATCTTGCTGCGGTGGATACTGTGGTGCTGGAGGTGGGTACTGCTGATAATACTGACCATATTGTGGCTGAGCATAACCAGGTAGGTTGTAGGCTCCTTGCAGTGGAACACTGTAAACCCCATCCATATGCTCAAACACTCCCTAGTACCTGTCCCAGTGATATGACTGCCTATACTCCATCCTCTCTATATCTTCTTGGCGTATCTCCATCCTACCCATCCTATCATACAAGTCTTGCATAGATGCTCTCGGAGGTCTAGGAGTACCAACTCTCGGTACACCCGGTTGTGGATCCTCAGGAATAAGCCTACCCTCAAAGTCGATCAAATCCCTAAGCGGAGTCGTATCCAAATCTCTACAATAAATCGAAGCACTCAAACTCCTTACCACATCATTTGTCAACGCCTTTGACTTCCTAGCAATCTTTAAGATAAACTGTCCACACAAAATTTGACCTTCCTTTTGAGTACCAGCTCATTTCATCTTCATCCATCTCGCAATCAACCAAGCCACATTCGCATACCCATTTTGGTGTCTAGCATCAAACATACTCAAGAACCACAAATTATTTTTCTGAATCTTATTATACCCAGTCATCCTCTGACACGAATCATAAGTGATCATGTTGTGAATCACCCTCAAAATTGGGCTCCTGATAGTAGAAGTGTAAGTCCTAGATAAACCAAGGTTTTCCTCTCGGCTAATGCTTAACCAATACTCTTGAGCGTTAAAATGCTCATCACTACGCAAACCTCCTTCAAAGTAAATATTAAAACCATCTTCTTCAAGCTCATCAGCATGATACAATCCCAATCTACGAGAAAACTCCAACAAAGTCAAATTGTGAGCACGTTCACCAAGTCTAAACTTGATGATCTTCTTGGTTTACAATTCATAGTCAGTACAAACTTCATCAAATTCATAAGTCGAGTAAAACTCGTGGCAAAGCTCTACATAAATTGGTTCATTGATATTGAAAGCTCTAATCCATGCCACAGAAGTGAATATTTACTCATTGGACTCAGCTTTACGCAACCTAATCCTCAACATATCATCAATCTCTCCATCACAACCCATTCTATTCAGCACATCCTAATTCACGACACATGGCGACTAAACATGCCTAGGGAGTAATTAGGATAATCTAGTGTTTTTCCTAGACTCTGCATCTCTTTTGCATCCTTCCCAGAGCAAGAACTCATAATGAACTTGTGGGAGCAATACCTCTTCCACGGTTTCATGTTGTCTAGAGCGTTTGGATCTTGATGATCCGGCCTCATCATCGTGTGTTCCCATAGTCTACACATAAAAAATAATCAACAATAAAGTGTATAGTAATGTTAGAAATGATTTGGTATAAATGGTCAAGGTTTTGATGGTTTTTAAAACATTCTGTGACTTTCTGATGTAAAATACGCGGCGTACTTCCCTGAAGTGCGGCATACATTCTAGAAAATGGGCAAAGTGCGGCTGTTTTGGGACAAAACCGGCGTACTTTATGGGCTGGTGAAATTTTTATGATTTTCAAACAATTTATTTTTAAAGGTAAATTCATAATATGAACAGTGTTTTTAGATTTTAACAATATCAAGCATGCATGTGTTAAACAACTCCTAAATATTTTAATTCAATGGGTCAATTGTTCATACGAAACATGAATTTGAATTTCCCTAATCTAATTATACTCAACCCTAATGGACAAGAAATTAAACAAATCGATAATAAACAAGTTAAGGAATGATATAAACATACCCTTGAAAACTTTCCCTTTGTTTTTGTGAGAAACCCGTCAGTTTTTTGTTAGTGTGTGTTTTTTTATAATGAGTTAGAATCTTGTTTGGTAAGTTTTATCTATGAAAACCACTCAAAAATGCGGCGTACTTCCCAGAAGTGCGGCATATTTCCCCCCCTTTTTTATTAGATATAGATTACACAAACTTGCACTGCACACTTCGTAATTTAAACATAATGATAACATAAATTTTCAATCTTATAATGACTTAATACTAATATTTATCATAGATCGGACTAATGTCCGTACATCAAGTGTAATCCCTTATGGATTTATACAAATGATTTTATTTAAGACTTAACAAAAAAAATGTAAAAATAGTTATAGGAGTACATAGGTTCCCTCATTTATTCCAATTTGGTCCAACTCTTATTCCACAAACCAATTAGGTGACATGATGTCACTCAACTTATGGTACTTTGATAACTTCCTGTCTGTTTTCTTTATTGTGAACCCTTGCAAATAAATGTTTCCATACAGATCAGTCAATCTTATCTCAGTACGCCACTGTCCTATTGCTTCTTCTTCTTTAGTATAATAACCCTTATAATCAGGCTTCCAGTTAACGTGCTTTAATGGTACGGGTAATGAACCAAAGAAACTAACTGCCTTCTTCCAAACACTAATATTTCGGAATGGGTTAGTTACTGTTTGTATAGCTAATGATCGCTCAGCTGGATTGTTACAGTTCAAGTATGGTGTCGGTTTCGGACCATATATTAGTGCTCCAAACTTATTCTTTTTTATCTCATACTCTTCCTCGTCATCGCTATCACTTTCTGCGTTTCTTATAACATCGAATCTTGCAGCACGGAAGGTTTGGTGACAAAATCCATCAAAAGTCGAGAAAATTATCTCTGAAGTATTGACTATGCCACTAATCGTACGCAGGAATCCCCGACCAACTACTATTGGTGCATCACGGTCGATTTGTATATCCAAGATTAGAAACTTAGCAATTAAGGTAGTGACCCCTACTTGACAAAGAATATTTGTGAGTATCCTCATAGCTTCTGCCTGAGTCTGATTTATCACCGTGATTCCTCTATCAACCTTCTTCATCTTTTCTCTTCCTAACTGATTATAAATTCGGTAAGGCATGGTATTGATATCTGACCTAGTATCAGCCAATGCATTTTTGTTAACCTGTCCCTCCAATCTGATGGGAAATATAAATGCTCTAGGGTCGTCTTTCTCCTTCAATGCTTTACCTTTAATCCTTTCTACTGCTTCCTCCTCTTTTTTTACAATCTTTTCATCTAACTCCACCTTGTCTTTCCAAATCTCATCGAGAATTTTCTTGTATTTGTCATGATAAGCCATTGTCTCGATTACAAGTCTTACTTCCTCTAATAAAGCAAACTTTTGGCTAATTCTGATTGCCAATGCTTCTTTTGCTGCTTCTTCTTGAGTTAAATGACCTCCAGCTGATAAAGATGTTCCTATATATTGATAGAACAAGCTCAGATTCTCCATTGATCTCTTTTTTATTACGGTTCCTTTTCCCATTTTGCATACAAATTGCGGAAGTTCTTTTTCACCCAACAGTGGTATATCATCTAATTTAAAATTAAGTAAGTGGTCCCACTCATCCATGCTCTTTTCTTCTTCTTCAGTATCTTCTAAGAATGGATCAATATCAGGATATATTGTGACAGTTCCAGCCCCGAAATTAGTAATTGATTTGGTCATACGTAGGAATGCTCTTCCGAGAATTACTCCAGGTTCAGCATCATCTTCTTCTGGGTTGATAATGAACTTCACAAAAAAGATTTTACCTCTTAGTGAGACAATGAGTTCTTTCTTAACCAGTTTGTTTCCTTTTTTTCACCTCATGTTCCAGGCATAATTTTACTGTATATACGTTCGAGATCATGTTCTCCTCTACTCCAAGATCCCCATCATAAGCTTCCAGCCCATTGACAAAACAAGGAGCCATGAATCTATCACTAACTTCTTCGGTATCCATCTGGTGAAAAACCATAGATTTTGTTTCCTTCTTTTGTCCATTGTTAGCAGTGTTTTGAAATTCTGGAGAATTCCAGTCTCCAGATCCTTCAACCTTGTCACTCGAAATTTCAACAACGTTTTCTCCTAAGCAAATTTTTCCAAGACTCGAATTGGGATCCATAATTCTTATAAAATAAGACAACATTAAAACAACCATTAGCGGATTAGTTAAAACAAATAATAATACCTTTTTACATTTACATATTATCAATAAACAGATAGCATTTTTTAGTTCAAGTAATTCTTGTTCAAAAATGAAGAAACAAGCATTTTGTTTGGTTTTAGTCAGGAAAATGCGGGGCACTTTATAAAAAGTACGGCGTACTTTTTGAGTTTTAAGACTTTTTAAATTTTTAATTTTAGTATTTTTATGTTTCTTATGTTTATTATTTCCTAAATATCTATTAAACATGACATCTATCAAGTTTTTAAGCACATTTATCATTATATAAAATTCTTTAATTCTTTTGAAGTTTTTATTTTTATTTTTATTTTGCATGAGGTCAAAGTCAAATAAGCAAAATTTAGCAAATAAGAGACATGTGTAGGCATTTAGAATTTTATACAAGCAAGCTATCAAATAGTTCTTTTTGATTTTTCTCATTTTAATGTAAAAGGTGCTATAATACAAGATTTTGAAAATTATGAACACAATGAATAAGTTCCACATTTTCAAATGGTCAATTACAGTTTATGGGTTTTGGGTTTTTGGTTTTGATGTTCTTTTCCTTTAAAAAATTGGTTCCGTTTGTAAAAAGGGCAAGAAGTGCGGCGTACTTGGTAAAAGTACGGCGTACTTCTGTAATTTGCAGAAAAACCGATGCACAATTGGTTCAGTTTGCCAGAAAACTGTACGGCGATTTTGAAAATTTAGTTTATAATATAATAAAGACTAATTCAAGAATGAAATCAATCACCGGCAGCGGCGCCAAAAACTTTGATGTGTTATAAAAGCTTTAAATTTAAAATTCTAGTTTTATCTGATTTCCAACTAACACACGTGTAAAGTATAAACCCCCGTTTATAGTATAGGTTTATGGTAAGACCAGGTCGTTCCACAGGATTGGTTATTCTTAGAAATGGTCGATTATATTACGAAAGGGTTTATCTAATAGACTGTCATGATCTAAAGATAATGATTCAAATTCAAGATATAAAATGATGTTTGCTTAGGGGATGAGAACAAATATAGATAAACTTGGATGGATAATGGGTTCAAGAATTAAAGTATAATCGATTAAAGAAACGGTTAGTTTACTAAAATGATTGTCTATTTATTATAATCAAAAATCCTTTCGGCCTTTACTTTTGATTACAAAAATGCTTTAAGTTCGATTCATGTTTGGAAAATAGGAATATGGACTTTCTTAACAAAGTTCGTTAGACATGAGGTTAAGCGTTAAACCTTTTTATCCTCGGTTAATGATCATTTTATTAGCCAATCCTCACAAAGCTAAAATCTAGTTGTCAAAGACAAACAACATGGAAATCAAGCATATAGTCGGAGTCTTTCGACCTATATCCGGACTAGTATGATGATCAAATGATGATTAAGAGATCCGAGTGTAAAAACATCAAGTTCATATTAATAATTTCCAAATTCATTATTTATCTAAGTTAGATCCATAGTATCCTCATGATCCCCAAACAAACATGTTAAACTACTCCGTATTCATTAATTCAAAACACATAACAAGCATGATCAATTCAGAATTCATAATATAAAAGTAGAGAAACGTGTTTATACCAAATTCAATAGCAAATAGTGCACTGCTTAGAAGAATCTTCCTTCGAATTGATATTATAACAACTTGTAAATTTAACTATAACGACTATAACAGCTTCTTAAATCACATGTGATTCTGATACAAATCATATGTGATTTTTTCAGACGTGACTGAAAAAAAATCAAAAAAAAAGTTCGTCGAAAGTATATCAAAGTGCCCCTCTATAGAAAGATGATTTAATTCTCGTCGCGATGATGTATTTTTTGTTGTTTGACGATTTACCGTTTGCAAGATATTTTAATTTTAAAAAAGAGGTGGAAAATAGGTTTTTTTAATTTAATAAAAAAATGGGTGGCTATGATTGGTCCATTGGATCTTTGATAAATATTGAATCTACATTGATCTCATAATCTTCTGTATTGCTAGCCATGTGACAAAAGCATGTCTTGGAATAGATTGTGCAAACCATACCAATAGGTGCCAATCAACCTTTATCTCATTACAATTCATATCCTTCCACACAGTACTTGTTTTAAAATCCCTCTCATTCCTATTTCTTGATCTCCATATTGCATTATCCTCAATTTCATCAACTAAAGTAGGGACTTGCACTTGATCCCGATCAGCAAATTCAGTACTTCAATCAGTAGGCCACTTCCATTTTCCTTCATGAATAACCTCTCTAACAGTGCATTTATTACTTAGTCTTGCATCATAGATATCTTTAGTACTAATAAAATCACTCAAGGGACATACTGAGCACCATCTATCATGCCAAACATTTATAGAATTCCCATTTCAAGTTTCCACCAAATATGTTTCCTAACTTTTCTCTTAAGCTAAGGATATTATTCCAACCCACAGTGTTCTTGTTATCACAATTAGCTTCCCAAATGCTTCTTCCTTTAAGCCTTTAAGTATAAATCTATTTGACCCACAATGTATCTTTCTTAACAGCCACATTCCATAGATGTTTCATCATTAAAACTTCATTCTAAACACCCAAATTCTTTAGCCCAAGCCCTCCTTGGTCCTTTAGCTTACAAACTGTATCCCATGAGACCTTAGCTTTCCCTTTTGTGAGCTCACCTTGGCACCATAGAAAACCCTTTAAAATCTTGTTTATCTCATAAATGACTTGTTTTGGTAAGAGAAAAACAGATGCCCAGTAGTTTTGCATAGAGCTTAAAACAAGAGCTATAAGCTGAACCCTTCTAGCAAATGACAATGACTTGTTCTTCCAGTCATTAATCATAGCTTTTACTTTGCTAATAATAGGCTTACAATCACTAGTGCTCAACTTCTTTGTAATAAAAGCGACCCCTAAATACCTTACTGGAAGTTTTCCTATAGAAAATGGAATGATATCCAAGATGTTTTGTTGCTCAGCACTTGTTAAACCTCCAAAAAATATAGTACTCTTTTGCATATTCTAGAGAAACCACTAAATTCTTCAATAGATTTTTTAATGACCTTCACAGATTCAGTATCTCCATGACAGAAAACTAATAAGTCATCAGCAAAGCACAAGTGTGTAATCTTTAAGTTCTTACACCCAAAATGATATTTAAAAAGCTTACTTTCCTCAATATTTTCCTTTATCAACAGATTCAGAACCTCCATTACTAAGAGTAAATAAGTATGGGGAAATAGGATCCCCTTGCCTTAATCCTTTGCCTCCTTTGAAATAGCCAACTCTTTTACCATTGACATTTATAGAGAACTTAGTTGATGTTACACAAGTCATTATCCGGTTTACCATTGTCTTATGAAAACCAAATAATTCCAAGGCCTCCTTAATAAATCCCCAACTGATGGTATCATATGCTTTCTGAAGATCAATTTTGAATGATACTTTCTTAATATTTTGTTTCCTATTGTATCCTTTAAAAAGTTATTGTGACAATAGGATGTTATCAGTTATTTTCCTACCTCCTATAAAAGCACTTTGATTCTCACAAAGCAAAGCACCAAGAACCCCTTTATTCTGCTAGTCATAATTTTGCTTATGCGTTTATACAAAACATTGCAACAAGCAATAGGTCTGAAATCAGATACTTTTTCTGGTATAAGAATTTTAGGAACTAGAGATATAAGGGTAGCATTTACCTCACCCAATAGTTTCCTAGTTGATAAGAATTCTTTTATTGCTTGACATATTTCTCTCCCTATAATACTTCATGCTGATTTGTAAAACCTTGCAGTGTATCCATCAGGTCCTAGGGCTTTTGAGTCCTCAATTTCAAACATAGCATTCTTTATTTCAGCATCACTGATAGGTCTAACCATCCTTATAGCTTCTTTAGTACTTATTCTATTAGTGAAGATATCCTTTCCACCAGTCAGACTTTGTACTTCTATACTTTGCCTAAGAATTCTTCAAATGTTTCACAATCTTAGCAACAACATCCTCATGCTTAAATATAATACCTTCTTCATTTCTTATAGCCATTATTCTTCATCTATGAACCCTTTCCTTTAAAGTTTTATGAAAATAAGCAGTATTTTTATCCCCCTCTTTAAGCCATTCTACTTTAGCTTTTTGGCATAGTAAGAAAGGACTATATTCATCTGTCTTAATTGCACAATCAAGATACTCCTATTCAAAAAAACAGAACAACTCTTCATCTTTGACGTCATCTCATCCATGAGGAGTGAACAATCCACTCTCCTTTGACATTCAATATAACTTCTTAGCTTCTCAACCCTTTCAAACACATTCCCATTCTTCTAACTAATTTGTTTCAGTTTACTTTTAAGATCTTTCATCTTCTGAATAATTCTATACATAGTATGTCCTTCAACTCTCTTGTTCCAAACACTCCTTACAGATGGTAAGAAATCTTTTTTTATCAGTAATGAAGTTAGAAAATCTAAAAGATCCTTTCCTCTTTTGAATTCTATTAGGCATCTTTACAATTATAGGAGAATGATCAAAAATCATGTAAGGAAGAAACATCCTATGAGCTTGTTGAAATTTGTCCACAAAATCTTCATTAACCATAATTCTATCCAATTTCTTCAAGGTACTGCATTTTGGATTTTTCAAACTCTTAGTCCATGTGTAATTAAAACCCTCACTATGTAAATCATCAACCTCAATCTTATTTACACAATCTTGAAACTCATTCATCTCACTAGTAGGGTAAGCACCGCCATTTGAGTGCTCAAAAACATTCAATGTCACATTAAAGTCACCCAGAATGACCCAAGGAACGTCATTAGTGATGATCTTTTGAGTTTCCAAATCTCTTCATAATTTCCTTCTTTCCATTCCAGAGTTACTAGCATAGATCATAGTGCAGAAGAACTTAGACTTCTTATCAATAGTTTCCATCAGTAGAAACATATATTGTCTTGATTGAGATAACAACCAAGCCTGAATCACATTAGCATTCCATCCAACCATGATTCTGCAACCTTTGTTGTTATCCTCACCATTAGTTGTATATTCCTAATTACCAAACATATTCTCATAGGTTTTCTTAATATTCTTATATTTGACATGAGTTTCCAGAATACCACAGAACTGAAGACCTTCCTCCTTTATGAGTTTTTTCACTTCCTTTTGCTTATCAGAATTGCTACATAAGCCTCTGATATTCCATGCACGAAATTTTAAATCCATACTAAAAGTAATAAACTAATCCTCCTTTTCTGTTTTTTCTCACTATCACTCAATTCTTTTACTCCCAAACACTCTGTCTGTTTTAAGTATAGTTCTCTTTTCTCTATTTTCCTCCCAAATCTCTTAATTCTTTACTCACAACATCACTCTGTCTATTTTTATCACACAGATCTCTTTATGTTTTTAGCTCATAATTTCTCTCATTTCTTTTCTCAATAGACACTCTTTCTGTTTTCCACACAAACCTATAATTCCTCTCTTCTCTATTTTTACTCTCAATTCTCTCAATTCTTTTCCTTACTTTTACACTATGTCTGTTTTTATAAACATACATTTCTCTTTCTGTTTTTGACTCACAAATCTCTTAATTCTTTTACTCTTTGTACACTCTGTCTGTTTTTACACACAATCACACACAAAAATAAAAAACTAAACTATAATACTAATACTAACACTATATATGGGTATACAACAGTAGGAATCCTACTTAAGGATATTCCCCCCACCCCATCCACTTCATCCCTTAAAATATTATTACATTCAACACCATCTTCTTCCATCACATCCTCATTCACCTCAATTTATTTTGCTGCATTAAAAAGTTCTTTTCTATCTCTATAGTACCTTCTCATGTCTTCAGACCATCCATTCATTTCTTCATTACTTTCATCACTTCCCTTAACAATTCATCTACTATCTTCCTTTGATCAACATTTGGTATTAAATCATTCTCATTAACTAATTCATTTAGCAAGGTAAATCTGTTAAACCCTAACATTCCATTCACATTACTACTTTCTGCACTAGTTGAACCCTCCTTGTTTTCCTTGTCATTATTCTTATCCTTCAAATTCCTTATCCCTTCACTAACTTGTTCCTTTCCCTTCTTCATTTCATTAGCCTCTACATCAATTACTTTATTATCCTCTAGACCTTTACCTTTCCCTCCATCCTCCTTCCTTTTCCTATATTCAAATCTATTGTTTGTTTGCCAACTATTATTCACTCTTACGTTCCTCCTATCATTCCACCTTCTATTATTTTGACCATTCTGCACATTAGAATATATCTTCATATTAAAACCATCCCTTCCAAGTTCTTTATTCTGCACTACTTTGAATTCATTCTCTATATTTCCCACAAAACCTTCATCCATCCCATCTTTACTTTTATTCTTGCAAAGCTTCTATGTATGTCCAAAGACTTTACAGTGGGAACATATACATGGGATCCATGAGTATTCTACATCTACAAACTTATTAGTACCTTCACTTATACTTTTGCTTTTATACAAGATTTCAATTATCTCTTTGATCCCTTTTTCAGCATCAATTTCTACCAATACTCTAGCAAATCCAATTCTTCCCACACCAGTGACACACATCTTTGTTGTAATCTCATCCATTATTACAGGCTTCCCAATGCTACTTGCTAAAGCACTTATCCCCTTAACACTCCAAGCCTCCATAGGAACATTCCTCATTTTTACCCATACAGGAATCCTTTTTGGTTCAGCCTTATCTATACACATGTCAATACTCCAATTTTGCACTACTAAGGGTTTGTTATTTACCATCCAAGGACCAGTATTAATCACCTCATTAATCCCTTCATCTTGAAACTTAAAATAGAACACACCATTTTCAGCAATAACATCTTTCAGTCCAAATCTATACCACATTCTCCTAATGTGATACCTAGCTTCATTAAATCCCATGGTACAACCAATAAACTGTCCACATACAGTAAGGTTTCATTTTTGACTTCCTAACTCAATTATTTCATCATCAAATATCACAATGTTCTCCCCGTTATCACTAACTTGAGTAGGAACATCTAACAACTTATTGTCTAACCTGTTGGATTTGACAATATCAGCTAAATTCTTCCCAACACTCTTTGATTCCCAAACTTGACTTCCAACATTTGATTGTTTTACCACTTTCTCATTCTCATCAGTAATATCTACTCTATGCCTATTATCACTGTTGTTTTCCCCTTCCTTCACTTCCTTAGCATAGCCATTACTTAGATCACTACTATTCTTACAGTTACTACCCTTATCCAAACATTCCTTTTTTCTCCCAATATTCTCATTTCCATTCTCAGCCAAACCATTAATTGGGGAAATTGTTCACCATTCAAATCACCATCAAAACCCTCCTTCCCAATCTGATCCCCAAGATTATTCCCCACTCCATTGTATCTTTCATCCTCAAACCTATCACTATCAGAATCACTTTCCCCATTGTTCCTTTTATTATGATTACCCTTACTCAGATTCTCGTTAGAATTCTCATTCTTTTTTGGTTCATTTTTCTTATTCTTTGTTTTAACTGTATTGATACTATGTACATAATCCCTCGGACTCTGCGGAATCTTAAGATCCCTTTTAGTTCTCATGATCACTAGGGTTCAAACAATTTGATGAAATTCAATTAGACTGTAAAAACCAATTAAACCATAGAAACGTGCAGTCAATTAACTAAAAAAATCTACAAATCAATAAGAAACATCATTGGCAACATCTAATAGATCATTACAATTTGGTGCCAAAAATACAATTTCAAAATTTTATCAAAATTCTTGAAATTTGAGGAAAATGATACCGTTGGAAGCACCTTGATTAGCTGAATCCAAAACTGTAAACGGCTAAGAAAGACGTTGAGACCTTACAGAGTTATAAGCTTTTTATCAAGATATTAATGGAGGGAATGGGCGGGAAAACGGTTAGAGGAGAGAGAGAGAACTTTTTACACTGATGTGCACCTTGTATCACATGAATGTGCACTTGTGCGAAATTTTATAATATCAAGAAAACTGCACACTCAAATGATACAATATGCTCACTAGTTGTATTCTTGATATTAGTCAAAATCAATATGTCGTAGAACATGATATAATAACCTGTATCAGTTTCAAAATTTTAACTTATAATTATTAAATTCGTGTGTTTATTAGATGTGATACTAAAATAAAATTAGATTTAATGACATGGTTGCCAATGTGTAATGGATACATGAAAACGAGTTGCGGGTCTATAATTGATTGTTTTTTAGACGGGGAATTTTCACTTTTTTTATTTTTCACTAACATTTATTACTTTTTATTGTTTGAATAATGTTTCTTTTAAAATTTTTATAAGCCGCCCGTGATTTATCACGGGTACTAGAATTTAAAGACATGACATGTTAAATATTACGTACCAAAGAGCAATATAAGCAACACAAAAGACGAACAAAGCAAGGATAAGCATTGAACAAAAGCCCTTGACAATCCCAGAATAACATTAATAAACGCAAACATTCACTTCAACTCACAAAAATCTGTGAGAAACTAACAAAAGAAAAGTACTAGTACATATGTATGATGTCATGGTCAAATCTTCTTGCGGGATCACCTTGAAGGCTTGACCTGCTTGGGCCTGTTCTTTCCTGGCTGAGCAACGCTTGAGGATGCAGCCATCTAATCATGTAACAGTAAAAAGAAAAACATTCAGAACTAAATAACTATCTTTGATGCAATCAGAAAATATAATTGACAATAGGAAACCTAACTGGCTACTAAAGGCCGATCATAACTAAACCCGAACAAACTAAACGCTAAACTACACGTAACCTAACCAAACCAACACCTCCACCCACCAATATGTTTTTGTTTTGTTGGTACTCCCCCAAACAACAAAACATACCACAACAGTTGTTATGGAGTGAAGGTTCATTTAAAACCTTAAAAAAGAAACAGAACAAAAGATTGATCCAAGGTTCGTTGTAGTAAATTTGTTCATGTTTTTAATGAAAAGGAAATAAGTTGACTGAGTACTAGAAATTATACAAGTAAATAATAGGTTGGCAGCAATTGTTGTTTGTCATGAAGAAAAAAAAACAAGTTTCATATATTCCAATATATAACATTGATTTGAATATGTGTGGCACAAGGTTCAAACCCTGTGGATTAGTCGGCCAAAGGACTGAAACCATGGTTACCAAAAAAAAAGAAACATTGGTGACTCAAACTACATTCCTTACTCGAGCAATCAAATTAATGCAGGTATAAGTTCACACTTGTGTCACGTCTTGCCATCTTTGGACGGGATTATAGTTAAACTGTTGACCATGTCCTTATCCCTATACGTCTATAACATCCTTAGACTAGTTTAACACTCGGTAGCCAAAAGCCTGTCATTAACATAAAATAATAACAGTAAAATGTTAAGATATAACTATCACATATTTGTATACCTTCTTAGCCATTGTTTTGTTAGGTATATGCTCCCTTAAAATCTTATGTAATACATGTTAAAATATATGAAAGATACATTGTATCTTGGATTGAAGGGAATCTTACACAACTTGGTATGCAACTTGGTTGTGTTAATGTCATGAATGATGTCATGAGACATGAATTTTGCCTATAAAAGCCAATGGAGCTTGCACTCTTCCAGCATCCCATCCCATTCTCATTTCTTTCTTTACACATAGTGTATTCTTCTCCTAGTAGTATCTTTGAGAATTAGAGAGTTTAGTTATTTCCTAGTTACAAGAGATAAAGATTTGTATTATCCTTGTGACTAGAGAGAAGGTGTAACTCCTAGTTTACATAGTGAAACGTATCTTTCCTTGCCCGTGGTTTTTACCCTATTGGGGTTTTCCACGTTAAATCCGTGTGTCATCTTTTATTGCATTTCATATTTTAGCTGTGGTTTTGCTTCAGTCCGGTGTCACTTTTCTCAACAAGTGGTATCAGAGCTAAGGTTGGGTGTGTATATAATTATTTATCGTATGCTCTGTGGTTGCCACTAATTAGTGGACCCTCCACATCAAAAGATAAATAAAAATTATACCCACTCAAAAGGTGTTCGTTACTATTATTAGCAAATAATAGTTTGGTCCAAAAGTTGATTGTGATTGTAGCAATGGCGACGAAATTTGAAATCGAAAAATTCAATGGGAATAATTTCTCGTTGTGGAAATTAAAGATGAAGGCTATCCTTAGAAAGGATAAATGTTTAGCGGCCATTGGTGAAAGGCCAGCTGAGGTCACGGATGACAGTAAATGGGACGAGATGGATGGAAATGCTATAGCAAATCTTCATTTGGCATTAGCAGATGGAGTTTTGTCAAGCATAGAGGAGAAGAAAAGTGCAAAGGAGATTTGGGATCATCTTGCTCGATTGTACGAGGCAAGATCGCTCCACAATAAAAAATTTCTTAAGAGGAAACTTTATGCTCTTCGCATGACAGAATCTACTTCGGTGACTGAGCACGTTAATAACCTGAATACTCTATTTTCTCAGCTCACTTCTTTGAGTTGTAAAATAGATTCACAAGAACGTGCTGAAATTCTACTTCAAAGTTTACCTGACTCATATGACCAAGTTATCATCAACTTAACCAGTAATGTTCTTTTGGATTATTTAGTCTTCGATGATGTTGCCGCCGCCATTATGGAAGAAGAAAATAGGCCCAACAACAGGGAGGACATGCAAACTAGTTCAAGACAGGTGGAGGCTTTGGTAGTGACGAGAGGGAGGTCAATGGAACCTGGCTCCAGTGGGAGTCATAATCACGGTAAATCTAAAACAGGAAAGAAGAAAATTTTTAAATTCTCCAAATGTGGCAAGCCGAGTCACTTTAGGAAAGATTGTCGGGGTTTAAATACCTCTAATCCTCAGGGAAATGTCGCTAGCACTTCAGAAGATGGTAACGCTCTGTGTTGTGAAGCAGCGGTTGCAAATGAAGGCAGGAAAAAATTTGCAGATGTTTGGCTGTTCGATACGGGAGCTACATTTCATATGACCGCAAGAAGAGAATGGTTTCATCAATATAAACCAATTTCTGGAGGCGGATCTGTGTACAGTTGCAATGATCATGAACTAAAGATCATTGGAATTGGAAGTATCATGGTGAAGATGCATGATGGTACAGTTCGTACTATTCGGGATGTGCGACACGTGGAGGGCTTGAAAAAGAATTTATTGTCTCTGGGACAATTGGATGATCTTGGTTGTAAGGTGGAAATACAAAACAAGATCATGAAAATTATAAAAGGCGCACTTGTACTTATGAGAGGAGAAAAGGTGGCTGCAAACTTATACCAGCTGAAAGGAGAGATAATGAAGGAGGCGGAAGCATCAGTTGCTTCACATAGTCCAAGTCATAGAGTTGCAGTAACATGGCATCAAAAGCTTGGACATATGTCTGAACAAGGAATGAAGATTCTTGTTGAAAGAAAGCTACTTCCTGGCCTCACAAAGGTTTCTTTACCTTTCTGTGAACACTGTGTTATCAGCAAGCAGCATCGCCTAAAGTTCAAGACATCAAATTCTAGAAGTGTCTATGTTCTAGAATTGGTTCACTCTGATGTGTGGCAAGCACCGGTTTTATCCCTGGGAGGAGCAAAGTACTTTGTATCCTTCATTGATGACTATTCCAGGAGATGTTGGGTGTACCCAATCAAGAAGAAGTCTGATGTGTTTGAAGTTTTCAAAGTTTACAAAGCGCGGGTTGAACTTGATTCTGGAAAGAAGATCAAGTGTTTGAGGACGGATAATGGAGGTGAATACACTGGTGATGAATTTGATACTTTTTGCAGGCAAGAAGGAATCAAAAGGCAGTTCACAACGGCATACACTCCTCAACAGAATGGAGTGGCAGAGCGGATGAACAGAACCTTGTTAGAAAGAGCAAGAGCAATGTTGGCAACTGCAAGCTTGGGAAAATCATTCTGGGCGGAAGCAGTTAATACTGCATGTTATGTGATAAATCGTTCACCTTCAACTGCAGTTGAGTTGAAGACACCGATGGAAATGTGGACGGGAAAGCCGGTAAACTATTCAGACCTTCATATATTTGGAAGTCCTGTGTACGTGATGTACAATACCCAAGAAACTACAAAACTGGATCCGAAATCCAGAAAATGCTTGTTCTTGGGGTACGCTGACGGAGTAAAGGGGTATCGCTTGTGGGACCCCACTGCCCACAAAGTAGTCGTCAGCAGAGATGTTGTCTTTATGGAAGACAAAATACAAGAAAATGAAGAAGGTGATAGCACTGCAAGGGAAACTACATCAATACAGATAGAAAAGGAATTTCAGTCGAATGATTCTTCTGAAGCCGTACCACAGCACGAGGTGAATGAGACAGATGAGTCTCAAGCTCCAACAACCCGTACTCTTAATCGTGAAAGAAGACGTCCAGGGTGGCAAGCAGATTATGTTATGGAGAGCAACGTTGCATATTGTCTTCTTACAGAAGAGGGAGAGCCGTCAACTCTTCAAGAAGCACTGAATAATCCAGATGCGTTATTCTGGAAGGAAGCTATGCAAGAAGAAATTGAAGCTCTCCATAAGAACAAAACATGGGAACTGGTGCCACTACCAGGAGGTAGAAAACCCATTGGAAACAAATGGGTGTATAAGATTAAGAAAAACGGTGATGATCAGGTGGAGAGGTATCGTGCAAGACTGGTGGTCAAAGGATATGCTCAGAAAGAAGGGATCGACTTCAACGAAATATTTTCCCCTGTGGTCCGAATGACAACTATTCGGGTAGTTCTAGCAATGTGTGCTACGTATGATTTACATCTAGAGCAGCTAGATGTGAAAACTGCATTTCTTCATGGAAATCTTGAAGAAGAAATTTACATGCTCCAACCAGAAGATTTTAAACAAAAGGGAAAAGAGAACTTGGTTTGTAGGTTAAACAAATCTCTCTACGGTTTAAAGCAGGTGCCGAGGTGTTGGTATAAGAGATTTGATTCTTTCATCAGGAGCCTTGAATATAACAGACTACATGCAGACCCTTGTGCATATTCAAGAGGTTTGGAAATATTGATTTTATCATTTTGTTGTTATATGTTGACGACATGTTGGTAGCAGGCCCCAACAAAGATCGCATCAATAAATTGAAGGCTCAACTGGCTAGGGAATTTGAGATGAAAGACCTTGGACCCGCAAACAAGATTCTAGGGATGCAAATTCACCGAGATAGAGTTAGTAGGAAAATTTGGCTTTCACAGAAGAGTTATGTGAAGAAAATCTTGCAAAGGTTCAATATGCAAGATTGTAAGCCAATATCAACCCCGTTTCCTACTGATGTCAAGTTATCCTCCAAGATGAGTCCTAGCAGTGAAAAAGAGAGGATGGAGATGTCTCGAGTACCGTATGCATCAGCAGTGGGAAGTTTAATGTTCGCGATGATTTGTACAAGACCAGACATTGCACATGCAGTGGGAGTAGTGAGTCGGTACATGGCGGAACCTGGTAGAGAGCATTGGGAAGCTGTGAAGAGGATCCTTAGATACGTAAAAGGAACCTCAGATGTTGCATTATGTTTTGGGGATTCGGATTTAACTATCACAGGATATGTTGATTCTGATTACGCAGGTGATCTTGACGGAAGTAAATCAACCACCGGGTATGTGTTTACACTTTCTGGCGGAACAGTAAGCTGGGTTTCAAAACTGCAGTCAGTTGTGGCGATGTCAACAACAGAAGCAGAATATGTTGCAGCTGCTCAAGCCAGCAAAGAAGCAGTATGGTTGAAGATGTTGTTGGAAGAGCTCGGGTACAAACAAGAGAAAATTACTCTATTTTGCGACAACCAGAGTGCCTTGTATCTTGCAAGGAATCCAGCATTTCATTCAAAGACAAAGCATATACGAGTTCAGTATCATTTCGTTCGTGAGAAAGTGGAAGAAGGAACCATGGATATGTGGAAAATACATACTGATGATAACGTGGCTGATTATCTAACGAAAGCAATCAACTGTGACAAGTTTATATGGTGCCGATCCTCATGCGGCCTAGTGGAAACGTAAGCAACATGAAAGTGGCAAGGAAGGATGTCGTGTGAAGATTGATTGAGCCTCAATATAATCTTCAAGTGGGAGATTGTTAAAATATATGAAAGATACATTGTATCTTGGATTGAAGGGAATCTTACACAACTTGGTATGCAACTTGGTTGTGTTAATGTCATGAGACATGAATTTTGCCTACAAAAGTCAATGGAGCTTGCACTCTTCCAGCATCCCATCCCATTCTCATTTCTTTCTTTACACATAGTGTATTCTTCTCCTAGTAGTATCTTTGAGAATTAGAGAGTTTAGTTATTTCCTAGTTACAAGAGATAAAGATTTGTATTATCCTTGTGACTAGAGAGAAAGTGTAACTCTTAGTTTACATAGTGAAATGTATATTTCCTTGCCCATGGTTTTTACCCTATTGGGGTTTTTCACGTTAAATCCGTGTGTCATCTATTATTGCATTTCATATTTTAGCTGTGGTTTTGCTTCAGTCCGGTGTCACTTTTCTCAACAATACATTCAATAGAAGCAAATTCATTACTCATATACAATTTATTAGTCGTCTTTATTGTCCTCAAAGAAATCATTTTTTTGAACCCGCACGTGTACGCGATAATCAGTATATATCATTTCAACAAGTTTATATTACCATATATGGTTTACTAGTTTTAATGCTCGTGCACGCACGGGGTTTAGACATTATGTTTTTTTAAATACATGTATGATTTTTATTTTTATTTTGTTTTATAAGTTATGTTATAGAGTATTATCGAAATCATATGAAGAGAATAGATTCATATCTTATATATATTATATGAGCTTGAGGATAATTACTAATTTTTTTTCTTTTAATTTACCTGTTAACTAACTCGACATTGTGAGCCGACTAATCTCTACAAAACTACTCTTTTAGGTAGCCCGAAGTCGGCTCATGTGAACCTTCGAGGCCACAAGAGGATTAGTTTTCTCCTCGTTATATTCGAACAATTGACCTCCACTTTGGAAGGCTGGTTATCTTACCACTGAGTATGCAGTTGATATTGTATATGTTTTATGATTCTAGTTGCATTATTCTAGTTGATTTTGCCTACGTGGCAAAATCAAGCGTTCTGATTGGTCTAATTTTTAAATTCATATGATTCAATTTGATGGAAAACTCCGAAATAATGTAATTCTTTTATTATATAAAAGATGCAAATGTGCAAATATAACAATTATTTGTCAGCCATAAGTTCATAAACAGAGTTTTAAGTGTGTTGAAATACGAAGTTGGAAGTCATATATATTCATAAGTTTTGTGAAAATAATAATAGGTTCAGGCTGGTAATTGTGTAAAAATTATAATCTACAAACAATAGACGGATCCTTGTGGTTAAATTTTGTAATATAACTTTTTCCTATAATATCCTGAGAAATTTAGAATCAAATGTTGATTATAAAATAATTAGCACACGTGCAGCGGAAGCTATTTGTTTTTCTATTAGTTTGGTTGTCGACTTGTGTCTTACACAAGAACAAAAGATTGCTAGACAAGTATACATATAAGGCCTAATTGCGAGTGAGCCGACTACCAAGAACGTACATAGCCTCCATTTTAGACTGATCCAACTGCTACTAAAGATGCAGCCATTCAACTATCACTAACTTCTGTAACTTTACTACTAAATAAACTGACAAATGTCACAAATTGATAAACAAGTATATAATACCTGAGGAGGTAAATCCATGATTAAAGTGGCATTTGGAGAATTCCCAAGCAAGTAGTTTCTGACTTCAACAGGTATTGTTGGTATACAATCCTTTTGTTTCAGTAGCGCCGTATCTATCTTCAACCACTTCAAGCCATTGAATGGACAAGGTTCACGAGAGAGTCGATCCAGGCATAATGAGAGACTCTTGGTACATAATTTACAAACAAATAAAAATAAATTAGACGATCTAAACATTCATTTTTTTTAACAACAAAAGAGGAGGATATATATAATGAGAAAAACAGCCACCTAAACATTCATACATACATATAACGATAAAATGCAATGAATATTTAATATACTAACTTATATGAGTTAGTGATTCAACTATGATTATGTCGTCGTTGTAAAACTTCATAATTCATATTAACAGCAATAAAGTGAAAAGCAGTAACCATGACATATTCTTATACCTCTATGATGTTCACATCAAGGATCAAAAATTTGGCACTAGAGACTATCTTGAACAAATCAAGTAGATGAGGAGCATGGTGTTGTCTTCCGCATGTGTTGTTCAACAACGATAGATTTACTTTCTTTAGAGAATTAAAGCCTTCTTCTGTGGACAAGTGCAGAAATTCGAAATGTGAAGAGAATCCACCAGCTGTCAGAGTAGTAAGTTGAGGAGCAACCACTTTGAAAACCTCCGGAAATACAGCAGTTTTAGTGATTGCTAAATTTACAAGTTGCGGAGCACAAATGCTGAAAATCTGCACGCCATACATCGAACATTCATGTAAAGTGAAGTCCTTTAACTTGATACACTGATTGAAAAGGTCCATGCTCGTATCAAAACCGTTACCGAATCTTATTTGTGTCAAATTCAAAGTTTCTAAAGCCGGAAAATTCCAGACTGAATTTGGTACGCAGGTAGTATTGAACGCTGCATTAAGGGAGAGATGTTTGAGAGTGTCGGAACTGAAAATATATCGTGGCATGTCATGACATATCCTAGGGACCCATTCCACAGTCAGTTGCCTAACACGATGCTGGTATGCATAGTTTACAATATGCGTAACAAAACCCTCGGTGGTTGCGCCAGTGAATCTGAGCTCAAGTGCACAAACTTCTGCTTCATTGCTACGGTGAAGTAATGCTTTCTCCACAAATCTGGAGAACCGATGCACACTACCAAATGTGCCACTGTTTAAGTTAAGACGAGGCATTGAAACCCAAATGCTTCTCCATTTTCGAGACAATGCACTAGTCTGAACCGCATATTTCAAGTCAAGGAAAGAGAAAATGTGATGAATAATATCATCTGGCAAGTTTCTAATTCGATCGTCTTCTCCTTCGTTTATGGAATCCATCTGTAATCCTTTGATGTGGCTTGATTTAACATGTCTGCGTTTCCTCATGTTTTGCCTTTAAAGCACCTGGAACTTATGTTATTTAGTTAAACAATAATACTTCAATAATAGAAATGAACACTATCATCACATACAATGTAGTAGGAATAAATACTCGACCGGAAAACAAAGATATAGATTTACAGAAAAGAAAGACAAGCAATGTTGATTTAGATAAAGTGCTAAAATAGCCAGTCAACTCAAAGTAGTCTGATGCTAATATTAGTAACTTGGGATACAAATGCTCACGAGTCACGAGTTTTGATAAAGTATGAGCACATCATTTAGATACTCTGTTAAAATAGCCGGTTAACCCTCCATAAAGCTTGCTTTTTCGAGGTTTTAAGTTGTGTTAATGTCTATCATTCAACTTGCTAACCTCAAATTTTACTTCCAAGAAAGTGATTTCCTTATTACTATTCATGTGATTTCCACGTTTCTTTACATTTTCCAGTTTCTGCAGTAAGCTTCGAGCCATTGTGTTTATTACCAAGCACATAGCTTAGAGGGTGATGGCTATTATTGTCTTCTGTTCATAATTTCCTAAATGGGGGGTATTTTAATCCTAGAGCACAAAAAAAGTCTCTTATCCTATTTTCTAGAAAAAATGATGTGGAAAATCATGGTTTCCGACCTTTTGGCTCACTATGCACGGGGTTTGAACCCATCGACACGCAAACTCAAACCGGGTAAAGCCCTCTCATTACAAGAGCTGGCGTGGCCAATTCAGGGTTGTTTGCACCTAGCAAAATGAACTTGAGACCTCTCAAATTTTAGTGATGATAGTCACAAGCTTTTGCCATCAGACCACTGAGGGATAATTTTCAAACTTTCTTCAACTAAACATATGTATATTTTCAAATTTACTTAACCTCTAAAGCAAATCATTTTATGTAGTACAACCCCAATTTTTCTACTTACTAGAATTTAACAGCTGTAAAAGCACAACATTGAACAATAAATGGGTATAGACACATATGGCTTAATTTTTTGGCTTATGAGCTTACTTGACTCGGTAAACCCATTTTTCCTCGCTTATTTTCCAGCTTATGGGCTTCTTTTTCATATTTAAGCATAAATAAATTCATAAATCAGAAAATTATAAGCCGGAAAAAAATAAGGTTATAAAATATAAGCCGGGTCAAATAAACCCATAGGCCCAAAAATAAGCTCAAACTAATTAAAACCCCTCCTTAACAAGGGTTCATGAATAAACAAACCTAATGATGACATGGTGACTAATATGAAACATAAGACGAGTCACAAGAGCTCATAAACCAAAAAATAAGCTCAAACGAAAAATCCAAACTAGGGTTTATGTCAAAACTAAACAAACCTAATATCAACAAATGACAACTATGAACATGAATACATGTTTAGTCGATGTGTATAAATTTGCAATGTTATAAATAGGTTAAAAAATCGAATTTATTAACAGAAAGCAAGACTGAAGCAGAAGAAGCTTACCAGTTACTATGAACCACACTGCTCGCAATGGTGATCGACAGATTATTTAGCTCTCGTTAATCTAAACAGATTTTAAAACGTTTATCTGAACAGATTTTTTGGGTTGAATGGATATGTTACATGGGCCGACTTGTGTATCTTCCCTTTATATGTGTACTAGTTAAGTCTATTATAGTTAAAAAAAATTGATTTATTGTAAAGCCTTGCGTGATGCAAGGCTTTACAATAAATCAATTTTTTTTTAAATTTTAGTTTAATATATGAACATATTAAAATTTTCTTGTGTTTAATTTTTTGTAATTGTGATATTAGTACAACTAATAATTATGCACGTGATTTTACAAAAAAAATTCATTATGTATTAATATCAATGTTTTAAAACCCGGGTTGACCCGGTCGGTTGAACCGTGAACCGGTTGAGTGACCGAAAGCTGGATTTTACCGAAAACCCGGTTGAGCCGTGACCCGGTGGCTCGACCGGGTCAATTAACCGGTTTTTAAAACATTGATTAATATCGATTAATATTTTATAAAGATTTGGTTGAATAAAAGATTTAACTTTGTTTTGACTGACACGAGTGTTGATTAATATCATGTTGTACACAATATGCGAATTTAATATGTTTTTTCGGATATCCTTATATAATCTTTAAATAGATTTTATATATTTTTTATGTTTAAAGTGTAAAATCTAAAGGGTATAAAGTGTAACGGGTTTTTGTTGATGAAAAATTATAAGTTTCACTTGACTCCATATAACTTATTTAAATTTTAACCGCTAAAGTTTTACTAATTACCTTCTCTTTTGTTAAGATTTTGTTTTTCACAAATTTGACACTTACATTTTTATGTTTTTTGTCTCCATCATTCACCAATTTTTTCAATTTTGATCAAAATTGATTCAATTTTGACTTTTTTTAACTAATCATATCATACGATTTTGCTTACGTGTCAAAATCAAACATACTGGTCTAATTTTTTATATATAAAATCGAATCTCATATAAAACTCCGAAATGATGTAATTCTTTTATTATATAAAAAGATGTATATAAAGTATAAACTATTAATAAGCGGGTTACGTAGATTGAGCCAAAACCTATACTTAACTATAAGAAGTTTACTTTCGTCTTTTAATTTCATTGCTTGGTATTTACTTCTGCATGAAGTTTTGAATCATATTTCATTGCATGGTCAAGAATTATCAATTCCACGTATTTTTATTTGATTGATTTAGGATTGATCATGTTTAGAAAACCGATCTAGGCCAAATTACTGGACTGAAATGTTCAAGTTCGAATTGCCCGATGCGGTTCAACAAAGCATAATGGCCGGGTAAGCGTAAGACCGAACTTAACCTAGGACCGAATGTGATGAAAATGATGGACCATAACAGGTTTGGTCCGTTTCTCGGTTCAGTTTGGTTTGTGGTATATGTTCAACCAAGATTGATTTGTTATTAAATACGTTTGTTTTTTTTATATATAAAAAGGAGGTTTTCTATGATTTAATAAACTTTTGGTTTTTCAATCATTTGATAATTGGTACAAGAGATAACGTATTCTTAAACGTGTATTTGAGGTTAACAAATCAATAATTGTTGTATTGAAAGATGATGTCTAAGGATTCTCAACGAATCAAATCTTTTGCTGCAAAAGGAATTTAGCTATAAGATGCTAATTAAGATCGAATGCAATGCAGGCATGCAGCAATGGTCACCATATGTACCACCGCCATGGCACCATCTTATTAAGTATTCACTCTCTTCACCAAACCAACCATCAAACGACCATAGTGGTGTGACCATAAAACATAAAACACAGGGTCATCTTTGAGGGTGTGCGGGGTGAGCGACCGCACAGGGCCTCAAAAATATTAGGGGCCTCAAAGTTTGTCCCCTTAACAATGTTAAACGTTTAGATAACTAATTTGCATTATATCTTATAAACAATGACATTTTATATACAACATTTCTTTTCGAAATATGTCATTATGTAATTTCGCACAGAGCCTTAAAAAATTTCAAAAATTTAGAGACGGCCCTCATAAAATATATAAACATACCCCGACCACTCAAATAAAAATATACCCCATAATATATTTCACACACACACACAAACAAACCAACCACGTTTGATGGTCTGCACCACGTCCCTTTTTCTCCTTTCACGCGTGGTTCCGGATGGCTGTAATGGCCTTAACGTGCCAAGAGGTGTGTAGACCACGAGTGGTGACACTCATCGTTACGGATAGTCTAAAAAAAAGTAACCATACTATTGAAAGGCCCAATAAAAATTAAAAAAACCCAATCTGTTTCAATTCACAGTTTGCTTGAAACCCATGTTTATCAGTATCGAAAAGTGTACGACACATGTTACTCATTTGCTACAAAGATGCGATGACGCAACTTAACTAGTGGCACACGAGATAATGTTACATATGATACACTTAACCCCCTAAACTATGTTTAAGTTTACTACTAATTTTCCTACAACGGGTGCCAATTGTCGATGTAATATAACTTAACTATGATACTGCACAACTACCGATAAGTGGTAAAAAAGGGGTTGGGTTACATAGGGTGCAATTTTTGTTCTATTGACATAAGCACAAGCATTAGTCTCGAGCATTGGAATGTTAATATTACTCTAGATCTACATTTTACAACAAAGTGAAAATTGATCGCTCAACTACTCAAACATGCTTTTCGAATCGAGCGTGGATATCCAAATATTTCTCAGAAAGCTAAGCGTGTTTGGAGCACAAGATTATACGATTATTTGTATTCCCTATTCGGGTTGTTATTTGTTTGTCCCATTATGTTTTTTTTTACATTTTTAACTCGATCGTTTGTCAAACACCACAATAAAATAAACAAGCTATGACTTTATTTTTTATTTTTTTATGCTTCATTAACCGCTAATTTGCCAAACACACGCCCTATATGATCATTTACATGATTATCTTGCCATGTAATCAAGCCGAGCTCGAGAAAATATAGATTCAATAAATAATAAAACTTTATGAATATAGCTATTGATGTTCTAATATTTGATACTCGAGTCAAGTAATATTGTTATGACTTGACGAGATACTATTACTTGCATTAGGTTGAAGTTGTTGGATTATGAACAAGTATAAATTGATATATGTCCGGGAAATGTTTTGAGCCTACGGGGACGCACACGTTTATACGTAGAGCAACGAGTATATATATATATATATATATATATATATATATATATATATATATATTAAAGTAATATATATATATAAAGTGTTTAACAAACGATCATTAAAAGTTAACTAAGAATTAATATTAGTCGGTTAAAAGTTAAAGGGACTCTATTGAATATAAACCGAGAATGTATGGGTGTGGTTTACCCTTGCCTTGCACTCCAAGGAACATGCTTGCCTTGCACTCCAAGGAACATGCTTCCTTGCACTCCAAGGAACAAGGACTATATATAGAGGCTTAGGGCTTTCATTATTGATACGACTTGAAACCTAAAACCCTTAAAATCGTCCTTGTGCTCTCCTTGTGATCGACCAATTCTATAACTCAAAAGGGTTTCGAGTTCTTGCTTCTTCCCTTGTTCGATCGCAGATAAACCCTCAAGGGGTTTCGTTTTCTTGGTGGTTCGACCCAAAAGATCACAAGGGTAATTCGGTTTAGCTCGTGTGTTGATTGATTCAAAGACGAAGGTTATCGTTTGATTTAAACACTACTAGTACTAGCATACCTCGTTGTTTGCTTGAACGTATAGTGTGTGTAAACGTAGAGGGATTATACTTTGATCCTCGTGGTTACGCGTGATGTTATACATACGCGTATATTCAAGACGGTGTTAACGGTTACCTATTAAGCGGTGTATCGTTTCGTGCAAAAAGGTATACACTTCAATCTTGTTAATTATAAGTTCTATACGTGTTTATTATTCGCTGCGTACTCGTGATATAATGGTTATTAGTTCTAAAAACCCAACAGAAGTGTGGTAAGCAGCAATGCCGATAACCAAGTTAAACATGTCTACATTTGTATGTCAGAAACTAAAAACCTGCTTGACATCAAATACTTAAAATTTCTAACGAAAAAAACACTAAATTAAACTCATGACATAAGTGTGTCAGAAACTAAAAAACAAAGTGCAATGCAGATGCATAGTATCATGATCAGGTCTTCTTACGAGTGCTCAACATATAAACGTCACAACCCCTCTTAGTTTCACACAACACTTGAGGATGAGTCCACCTGGGACAGTCAGAGCGGAAGTATACACCAGTTATAGAGCCATAAACAATACAGCTTTTATCAAGGCAATTAGTATTCACCTCTCAACCAAAATGAGTTACCTTAGTTATCAGTTGCTACAACTTTTGTATTTATGCCTTCTGTAACAATAACTTCAACCTTCGCTGCCTCCAATTTGGCCACCTTGTTAGCCTTTGTGCCTTATATACTTTCTGTCTTGATCTCTTCTGTGACTATACATTTACGCAGATTGATTTTTAAAAAATATATAATTCACTCATTTTCCTACTTGATGAAAGGGTTTTTGTTCTCTCTAAATCTGGAAGTCGTATCAGTAGAAGTGATTTTTCCTTGTTAATTCTCATGCATGGTTTATACAAATGTAAACATAATAACTTTACGCAGGTTAAAATACAGATAAATGAAAAAAAAGAAAAACGATTGTATGTTATACAAGGGGTCTGCTTCCTACTTTGGTTAAGTAATACCTTTTCATGCATGCAGTAATGTACTGTGTTTGTGAAATGAATCATAATGTAATTTTATAAATTCTATGTTATGAACATAGGGTCATAGATCAAACGGTTGAAATACCTTAGGTAAATTCATGATGAATGTGGCATTTGGGGAGTTCCGTAGCAAGTAGTTTTTGACTTTCTCGGATTTGGTTTTTGCTATACGGTTACTTCGGGTCACATTTCCTATCTTCAAGCTCTTCAAGTTATTGAATGGACAAGGTGTAGGGGAGATTTGATCCTGCAGCCATGATGAGAGAACCTTGGCACATAGTAATAAACAAACAGATACACATAGTAAGAAAATAAGAAGGTATACTGTATTTAAAAGCAAACAGTACGGATATTATTCATATGAATATATGCAATCAATTATGTCGATTAAAAGGTTCGTAGCTAATTAAGGAATACCAAAAAGAACATCTTTGAATTCCTTATAATTTTGGAACATGTAAATGCTGAAGTATATATGGACTCAATGTTAATCCCCAACACAATAAAACTAATTCATGATTCATATAAGTGCTAAGATAATAAGCAATAACTATCACAGCTTGTATTTGTATACCTCAATAATGTACACATCAAGAATAACATCTTTGGCATTGGAGAATTTCTTGAACATGTTAAGGAGAACGGGAACATATATATCCTTATCACATCTGCTATTTGGCAAGGAGAGATTCACTGTCTCTAGAGAATTGAGGCCCTCTGTGGACAAATGTAGATGATGATTGGTGGTGCATTTATGCCTGACTGGTGCTACTGTCGCTGTCAGATTCCTAAGATGAGGAGCAACCAAGTTGACAGCCTTTGGAAATCTAAGGGAATTTGTGATTGAAAGATTAAAAAGTTTTGGAACATTGAAAATCTCCAAGGCGTCCAAGTAACACTTATGGAAAGTGAGGTCCTTTAAGTTCACACACTTTGAAAATAAACTGAGGCTCTTACCATTACCTTCACGGCAAAAATCAATACACATATAACTCAAATACAGAGTTTCGAGAGCTGGTAAATCCCAAACTGATTTTGGTATGCGGATTATTGCAGAAAGATGGTGACATTGATTATTAAGAGTGAGATGTTTGAGAGTATGAGAACTGAAAAGGAATGGTGGGAACTCGTGGATTGATCTAGAGAACCATGTCATTGTCAATTGCCTAACATTATGCAAGCAGACATCGTTTATGATACTTCTAACATCTGAGTGGTTAGTTGGTCCAGTGAATGTGAGCTTAACTTCAGCCTCTGTTTGCTTGTTGCGGTGTGATAGTGCATGTTTCACAAATCTGGAAAAATGAGTTAAAGAACGGAACAATAATGTATCGCCATGTAACATAAGATAGGTTATTGAAGTCCAAGCATGCTTCCATCTTTTAGACAATGTACAAGTCTGAACCACATATTTCATGTCAAGATAGGAGAGAATGTGATGTATAATATCATCAGGCAAGTTGCTTAATCTATCTTCTTCTCCTATAATGTTTGCTCTATCATCGTGTACCAAATCCATTTGCAGCCCTTTGATGCTGCTTCACAACAATGTTTATATTTTCTTAAGTTCTTTATGCTTCACTAGAGTTTGGTATTCAAACAAAGCTCCTGCATTTTAATATTATTTGTCAATAGGACTAATTAATGTAATAGTAATACTTCAAATATGCCACACTATATAAATTAAGAGTGTCTACATGCATAGGAACACATGCAAATCAGATACACCATTACTTTCATACTGTAATATTCTTTTAACTTTCATACTGTGATATTCTCTTTCAAAAAGTTACTTCTTCTGATTCTTTTAGCATATAAAAGCGTTATGACATACTGAGTTAATGTACTTTGTGTTTTTAAATTATTCAATTAGCTTAATCTACTTTTTGTGCATTCACTTAGGTCCCTAGATTTATTAAACACAATATTAGGTGTTACTTAACTTATACGGGGTAGTAGCAATTATACATTCAAATCACGGAAGTTATATACACCATATTTTATTAACATTAACCAATTCGTAATAAAACAGGAGAGCTAGATAGTAATCGCCTTCTACATAAAGATTAAGATTCATGATAAAAAAACGTCTGGTCATGCCAAATCCAAGCAAACGCAACCAATAAAATCGAAATCAATGAACTCTTAATTATAAGTAACTAACTAATATCTTTAGTTCAAAATTGATTTTTACCTTTGTAACCTCGCCTCCAAAGCTTGAACGACAAAACTCAGTTAGGTTTATATGATAAAGTGTATATATATAAGTTATGTTGGGCAAGTAAAGAAAAGTGTAGCTGTAGATAGGTAAATTATATGTGTATCACATTAACAATATTCGGTACCAGAGAACATTCTAGACTTGGGCTTGAGCACGTTACACATATTAGATACAAGTACAGGCTAACACTCTCCCGCAGTTGGAGTGGGAGGACTGCGAACGCTCAAACCGGATCTAAACTCTTCAAATAATGTTGAAGGCGAGCCTTTGGTGAAAAATATTCGCAAACTGATAACGCGAAGGAACATGTAGAACACGGACTTGTCCCGCAGCAACTAAATCACGAACAAAATAGATGTCAATCTCAATGTGCTTCGTACACTGATGCTGAACCGGATTGCAGGACAAATAAACTGCACTAACATTATCACAGTAGACAAGCATAGCAGAACATAAAAAGGTATGCAACTCACGCAGTAAATTGCGCAAACAGGTCTCAGCGACAGCATTGGCAACACCGCAATACTCTGCCTCAGCAATAGAACGAGAAAGCGTCGGCTGACGCTTAGAGGACCAAGAGAGTAAGTTATTGCCAAAAAAAACACAGTAACCTGAAGTCGATCACCGTGTAGTGGGGCAACCAGCCCAATCCGCATCAGAATATGCAACCAAATCTGTAGTAGATGGTGAAAATAACTGCAAGCCATAATCCATAGTACCTTGAACATACCTCAAGATCCTTTTAAGAGCAAAGAAATGAGGCTTTCGAGGATCATGCATATAAAGACAAACCTGTTGTACCGCATAAGACATATCAGGGCGAGTAAACGTAAGAAACTGAAGTGAACCCGCAAGACTCCGATATAGAGTCGGATCAGAAACCGGATCACCATCAGCTCCCAGTTTAGACTCAGTATCAATAGGAGTCCGACTAGAATTACAAGTAACCCGATTCGTCAATTTTATACACGTAAAATACAATATAATATGATAAAAAATTACCAGATTACCCTTGAGGACAAAGGTAAAGAGAAAATTCTTCAAAATATATATAATATCATATAATACGTATATTAACCGGGAAGTATGATTCCCGGGTCGTTTATCCCCCAACGACTTGTGAAATTGAAGCTACGTTTGATGTTCGAACAATGATTTGAATAGGAAACAAGGGTTGGTTTGATTATTTACTTTTAAAAATTAAAATTAACAATTTTAACAATTAAGCATGAAGATAAATAACTGGAAATCAAAATTTAACTAAAAAACGCAAAACGAGACCACCGCACGGAGGTCAAAAACCTTAAATGTCTAAAAATAAACCTAACTTAAATTTGTCTTTTTAAATGGACTCTATTTGACTAAAAAGTAAGTTTAAAGAAAACTAGAACAAAAACGGAGTTAAAATGAGCGTTAAAACACAAAAAATGAAAACGGGAACGAATCCCGTTCTTTAAAAACGAAATTTTGCAATTTAGACCCTACGAAAGCAAAACTAATTTTCCTATGAACTTTATGATAAAGGAAAATTTTCTAAAAAAGATTTATATTTTTTTGATTATTTTCTATTTTTTATGATTTTTTAAAGTTTTTAACGAAAATAAATGTTTAAAAATACTAAACGAACTATAAAAATTCTAGAAAAATTACAGAAATTAGCTTATACTAATTAAAACCTAAGAAAAATAAACTTATAAGCACAGCTTATAAATAAGCCGCGAAATAAGCCGAAACAGCTTATAAGGTTTATTGGGGGAAAATGAGTATAAAGATTTAATAGTGTGAGAGTCTAACGGAAAAGACCCAAGGGCACAGCGGTAGGGAGTGTGGTGTGTGTGTTTATAAAAGGGTTGAGGTGTTGAGGTCGGGGGTTCGAGCCTTGCTCACCCCCGATTTCCACTTCCCCTTTTTTATTTTATTTTTAAAAACTTAAAGAACAAAAGTTGTTAAGCACTTGAAAATAAGCATTTTTAATAAAAAAAAACTTTTTGTGAAAAGCACTAAATAAGCTGTTAAACAGCTTATAATACGACAGAAAGTACTTAGCTACTTTTTTTTTGGTTTTTCTTAAACTAAATAAGCCTCAGTTTTTTACCTTAAAAGCTTGCACTTAACCAATTTAAGCTCAATTTTAAAACTAAAAGCTGTCCTAATGAAAGCTTATGATATGTAAAAGTTAAACATGATAAGCTAATAAACTAACAACACTCTAAAACTAAACCTGAATCTTAGTGAATAATGAGCAAACTCAGGGAATTAAGACTTGAAAAGCTTAAAAACAACTTAACTAAAATTCGTCACAAGAATGACAGAAAGCTGAGCTTTTGACAACTTATCCAAACTACTTTATATAAGCTTCAAGTTTTAACCATAAGAAACTAAATTATATAAGCTAAGTATCTAAATAAGAATCTAAAATCTACTTACTGTACTGTTTTTGTATTGTATAAGGGGCTAAAATAATAATCCTTAGATTGATTTTAAACTTAAACTAGACCTATAAACCTTTTCAAAACCTATTCAATAATGAAATCAAAGATGACCAAAGAGCAAACACCAATTTATTTTGACTTTATGAGGTCAAACTGTATTAATCCAAACACTCCTTTAAGCTAGACAGATTTTACTAAAACTTGAGAGAATGAAATCTAGTTATTAAAACCTTGATACCAGATAGAAAATAGCTTATTACCAACCTAATGAGCTTATATAAACTAGTAATTAAGACAGAAACACTGATCTAAGAATTAACCTAATATTTTTGGATTTTTAAGAGTTTTAATGAAAATATTTAACCACTAGTCCTATTAAAACTTTGATAAAACTAATCTAGCCTACTAATCCTATACTAATAACCAACTGAAAGAGATTAAAATCAATAATTATTCAATTACTTCTACCAGAACTAACTAAAGAACACTAGCAGTACTAACTCAAGGTTAGTACTGCTTGTTCCAAACACCCCTTAAATTTCTCAAATTCCATTTTTAGCTTTAGAAATTGAATTCTAGATATCCAAACTCAAAAACCAGATAGTAAACAACTCTAAATAAGCCTAATAAGCAATCCTAAACAAACACTAAGCTAGAAACTATAAGCTAACACTAAACTACTTATTTTTGAGTTTTTATTGATTTTTGAAACTAAATGAAGCAAAACTAAATCTAAACTATAAGAATTGAACTAAGATAGCTGAACATACTTATTAAGCTAGAAATCAATCAAATAAGCACAGATAAGCAAGCAGTTTAAACTAAATAAGCAATTCTATACTAGGAATTTAAAACAGAAAAGTAAAAGAGACTTACAAGGAGCTTTAGCTAAACAAAAGCTTAAAATGCTCTTAGAGCTTATCTACTAGCTCTGGCTTATCATTGATAAGCCAGTAAAAGTCCATGGAAGCTCTTCCATTGCTAGCTTCCCTTCCATAAGCTCAAAATCCAATAAGACAAGGTATTAAGCTGTTTTTATAGTTTAAGTAGATTAAATGGCCAATTAAGCTCAATCACAAGCTTAGAGACTTGTGAGAGCTAGAATGAGCTTGTGTGAGCTTATGAGTGACAGTAGCAAACATTTGGCTTATTGAGAATTTTATGACTAAGAACAGATGATTAACACTAAACTTCTGATTTCATTAACTTTCAAAATAGATTACAAAGCTTAAGAAAAGAGATTACAAGGATTTAAAAGAGGAAATTACATGTTTAACTAAAAACTACATAAGCTAATTTAATTGAAAAAAAATTACAAGAAAAGAAGATATGTGTGTGTGAGCTCAGGCCTCTATTTATAGCATCCAGCTGATCCTTCTAGTACTCTTGGTAGTTACACGCTCCTCTTGATCTCATCCGTACATTCTCTCAATGATTGGAAGAGCAATCTTAGCCGTTGGATCACATCATATCTCACACGGATTGCCAGCTTGGCAATCCGTGATTGAGACAGCTTGTGCTTCTTTTGAGAGTGTATCAAGTGTAAAATGCTTCATTCCTTGTGTTTTCATCAATCCAACGTGTCATCTTTTGATGGGATTGGCCAATAGAATGCGTTTGTTGATGTAATCCTTTGCCACGTCACTTATTAACACTTGAATTCCCTTTCTTGACCCTCAATTAGCAAAACCCCTTTGTTTTTAACCTTGGGTAAAATGGGGGAGACGGTGAACAGTGTTTAACTGTTTCTCCTGCCATTTTTTTACAAGCGGGTGCGTTTGAGTTTGTGTTGACCTGGGCCTTTGACTTGGGTTTGGGCCGGGTGTTGGTTTTGGGCCAAGGGTTAAATTCGGGTAATGGTTTAAATAAAAGGGTTATAGCCCGTTTTAAATTTAGGGTTTATTAGTTAACGGGTGTTAACTAATTTTAGGGATTAGGGACCACTTTTGTAATTTAGAGATTTATGAAGGACTGTTTGGTAACTTTGGAATTTTTGTCTTGTTGTAACTTTGACTTTGGTTGACCAACGGTTGACCACTGCTGACTTTTTGACCTTTTTGTAGAAAACTTCCGGCTCTTTGCGTGCTCTTCCTTTCCCGTGTTCGTGTTTGCCCGGTTTTAACCGTTTTCATATGATTTTTGCTTTATCCGTACCTACACAATCACAAAGACAAAACAAGTAATATTCAAGCATTTTAAGCATAATTTTGTCATTTTAGGGTTTGTTTTGATATAAAACGGATATGTGTTTTCACACATATCAAAATTCCCCAAACTAAGCGATTGCGTGTCCTCACGCAATGTTATATGCCTTATAACCAAATACCTCAAAACTTCCCTAAACTAAGTGATTGCGTGTCCTAACGCAATGTTATATGCCTTATAACCAAATACCTCAAAAATTTCCCAAACTAAACCTTTGAAAAGTAGCAAAGATTTTTGTGTAGAGAGTTAAGAGATCACAAGTTATAAAACACCCTGATTTCCCATTTTTCTAAAAACTTTTTTCATTTTTTTTTCATTTTTTTAAATATATATTAATAATAATAATATTATTTTGACTTTCGTTATTTCCATAACTTTTAGGGATCATAGAACAAGATGCATTTCGATTCCGAGAATGCCCCCAAAAATGATAAATTCATCGTTCCCGACTTTTCACTTGTCCAAACCAAGCTTAAAACAAAATCATAGCTAAATATCAGTAAGAATGCTAGCACTACCATATTTGCAACTTGTGAACTTTTTTACTCCCGACATTTATTATATCTTAAGTGAGTGTGTTATCTTGAATTTCAACCATGGATCAACTTTTTGCAACATACTATGCTTTACGTTCCACCTTAGAATATTGAGTTTAAATGCGAGATCATCCCATGTAGCGACTTTTCGTACTCGGCACACAGGAATAATCCCCAACCTTACGGCTATGTGACCAGGCTTTTGACACCCCACAGAGACTAGTATCGGGACTCATAGACCTTAGGTTTCAAAAACTCTCAGGTTTCCCGGATATTCATAGCTTATAAAATAGAATAGTCAAAGTGCAAAAGCATATTTGAATTTAACAAAAAGAAGTCAATTTATTAATTTAATTTAATTATTTAGACATTTATGCAATTGTAACCCTCGACCTTTTAGAAGGCTGCAACATCGGTTGTGAGCCGGCAAGATGCAGCAAACTTTTATCAGTCTTCGGATTTTTAGTTCTTACTAGGGCTTTGCTTTAGTAAGACTACCAACCACTTCGGTTTGTGAAGCCGTTAACAAGACAAGAGGTATTAAAACTTTATCAGCCCACAACTTTTATTATTATATTTGTTTTTTATTATTTTATCATTTTTTTAAATTTTTTTTATTTATATAAAGAAGACTTCTTTTTGAAAAATTCAAGTATAAATTTGAACTAAGACTAAAATTTTTGCTATATAGTACATAAAAATTGTTGATTTAAGTTTAATCTCCAAAAACAGCACGTATATTAATCCGGTTAAGAAGCTATGAGAAAAGAAACAAGTTACATACATGATCTCTTAAGATTTCCAAACTAATCCTTGTTTAGGCATCATACTCATACGTTAAACTCTAAACTAAATCATTTTTCATTCTTCGGGAATTAGCAACGCTTAGCCAAAAGTTAAGGAACAACGCTATACTCAACACGCTCGATCGGGTCAAAATTTAATCTTATTCTACCCATCAAGAAAGTCAAAATTGTGACAAAAACACTTATTTTATTTTTGAAAATTTTAAATTTTTTCATATTTTTGAAAATTTTGGTGGGAAAACGGGGTACGTGAGAACAACGGCAAAAAGTAGGCAAGATCATATCGAAGATATACTACCCCATACTAAAATCAAACATTGTCCTCAATGTTTCCTAGCCTAAGACTTAAAAACCCCATACTAGAACTCAAAAAGGTCGAATGCATAACTCAAACATGAAGAAAGTATCACAAATAGTCTAAGCCGATTATCAAGGTGCTACAAGATAAATGTTAGTCAATAAAATCTTTAGGATATCGGTATTTTACCATAAACTAATGGCAAGCAAAGGCTAGGAAGCTCGAGTGGACCGGGACAAAACACCGAACACGAGAGTCTTCAGAAAATTTGGGATCAATCCTGCAAACAATCACAAGTACAAACAACAAACACAAAGAACGAAAGAGTACAAGCCTCCTCACAACACATTAGAAATAAGAAAGAAAAATAGAAAATGGATAAGCATGGGGTGCCTCCCACGAAGCGCTTTGTTTTTGGTAACCGAGTCCACATATAGCTTGACTCGATCCCTACATTCATATCGCCTTATAGGGAGAGCAATACATAAGGAATAAGAAACTATGCCATTGAAACAACCCACCGGCTCTAGATAAGAAAAATGAAAAAATGAAGATGCCGGGGTCAAAAACGAGATCCTCACTCCTGACAGAGAAAATAAAAGGAGAATCCTCAAGGTAGGTGAAAAATGGAAGAAAAATCTTAACGACAAAATCATTAAATGCGAGGGGCAAGCAACGGTCAAATGACCTTCGGTGTCAAATTTGAAACCAAGCACTTTGTTTAGCACATCAAAGTTGTTTATCACGCCGTAATCAGGCCTCAAGGCTAATCTTTACATCTTGTGGTTCCGGAGGAGTCGAGAGCTGACGGGTGTCTCTTGATGATCTAGTGTAGGAAACTCATGTTCGGGAAGGAAAGTAGAATTATCTTCATCTTTGGAATCATCATTCTCAACACCTGGTGGAATTAAATCACCCTGGAACGAGGAATATATCGATCTCTTCTTGACGGGATCATCTATCCTCAACGGTATAAGAGATGAAGAGACTCGATAATTAAACTTTGATTAGCATGAACATTTTCTTGTGACCAGGAAATTGAAATCTCACAAAGCAAAGTCATACGATTAAGATACTCCTCATGTTTACGAACGGTCCTTGAAGGAAGTGTAATAAGTTCACCGGCGAACTCATGGTGAAGAGGATCACTTCTTGGAGAAAAAGTAATTGAAGTATTATGAATTGATTCATCTTGTTTTGGTTCATGATCGGAAATTACTTCGGGAGCGAGATTATGAGTGGTATCATCACTAAGCAGATTCTCAAGAAAAGTTACGTCTCCTTCTGAATCAAAATAACCTTCCTCAAAATTAGAAGAAACTTCCATGGCTAGAAAAACATTGATCTCATCAATATCGTCCTCTGGATTGGAACACTCAACCTTATCGGACAAAGGTGTGTTAAGTAAAACTAGCTCATCGGAATCTGAAACGTTGGAGTTCTTATTTTCGACATCTTCAATCATCTTGTTAAAGAGAGGATTTACGTTGCTATAGGTGAAGTTATCATCAAATTCGAAAAGAGGGTTTGAATAAACTTGAAAATGAACATCTTTTTTAAGAAGAGTGAGTTCATCGGCGAACTCCTCAAGAATTTCACTAGTCTTCACTGAAGAAGAACTAGGAGGAAGAGCATCAGAATGATTAGTGGTACTGCCACTAAATGGCTCATCTTTCGAAAAATCAATGACAGAAATAGCGTGAGCAAATTGCTTATTCTTGCTTTTCTCGGATTTTTCAGCATAAAAGACGAGTTCATCGCTTCTTACTCTTAAAGTTAATTTTTCCTCGTATAGATCAATGAGAGCTTTTGCAGTGCGAAGAAAAGGTCTCCCTAAAATAATAGGCACTCTTGGGTCTGGTTCAAAATTAACCACAACAAAATCGGCAAGAAAAGTGAAACCATCAACCCTAACTACAACATCCTCAGCTATACCCATTGGGTGTCTAACAGAACGGTTAGCGAGCTCGAGTGTCATTCGAGTGGGCTTTAAAGCTCCAAGCCCAAGTTACTTGTAGATAGAATGAGGTAAAAGATTTATACTAGCTTCGGAATCGGCTAAAGCATTAGTCCTATCAAGTTCTTGTAGAGCACACGGAATAAGAAATTTTATGGAATCTTCGAGCTCCTCGAGAACTTTGTTCAAGATGATGGCAGAACATTCAACATTTACGGTTGTGATGGCAATTTCTTCAAGTTTCTCTTTGTTTCTTAATAAAGTGCTTAACCATTTGTTGAACTTTGGCATTTTGACGAGAGCATCTTTCAATCCAATCTCTAAACGGAGTTGTTTGAACATCTTCAAGAACCTACTATGTTGAGCACTTGGTTTATCATTCTCTCTCACTTTCATCCTCTCGGGATATGGAAGTTTAGATTGATACGAATTAGGTTTTGGAGAATTAAGATCTTGAATTTCAACATTAACAGTTTTCTTTGCTTTTGGTTTTGGGATTTCAATGAAAATGGAATCTTCTTCCTCTAGAGGTAGGACTTGTGCGGTATTTTCTAAACTTGGTTTTTGCACTTTGTCCATTGACGTCTCTAATTTTGTTCGGGTTCCTTTAGAGCAGTAGAAACAACGGGTGTAGGAACAAGAGGAGTCGAAGGTCCTTCACAAGTTTTACCACTTCGTGTGGTAATAGCATTAACATGCTCACAAGGGTTAGTTACGGTTTGACTTGGTAGAGTACCTGGATTTGAAAATGAAGCGGTGTTGGAAGTTATGAACTTAGAAAGCATTTCCGTTAAATTTGTCATCTGGTTTTGTAAACCTTGGCCTTGATTTTACATATTCCGTAATACAACATCATTAGCCTTGACATAATTCTCGAAATCGGTTTTTGAAACACCTTGCATTTGTTGAGGAGGAGCTTGATAAACTGGTGGTTCAATCGTTAGAGGTTGGTAAACTTGCCCTTGATTGAAGTTACTTCCACGGTGTTGATTGAAATTGGAATTGTTTCCTTGATATTGGCTTTGGTTTCCTTGGTTGTTTTGAACATTTGGTTGATTAAAACCGGGTGGTCTCATTTGATTTGCCAAATTAGGAGGATTTCTTTGAACAAAGTTGCCAACGGCGGCGGTTTGTTGGAATTGATGAATGTTATCATGAAACACGGGAAATTCATTCCTTGTTAACGAAAAATTGTTGAAAT
>BQNB010044015.1:6523-45143 GCA_026074375.1 Tanacetum coccineum
AATTTTTGAGGTATTTGGTTATAAGGCATGTGATATTGCGTGAGGACACGCAATCGTTTAGTTTGGGGAATTTTGATAAGTGTAAAATACACATATCCATTTATACTTAAAATAACCCAATTAAACCCAAAACAGACCAAAAATGGCAAAAATATGCTTGTATTTGTGTTTTGTGTGTGCAGGTACGGATAAGTCAAAAATCACAAGAAAACAGTCAAAATCAAGCAAACACGGACACGAGAATCAGAAGAGTTCAAAAAAAGAAGCCAAAGATCCAAAGCCTTAGCCAATTTTCATCTACAAGGGCCAAATGTGCAAACTTCCCAAAGATCAACAGTCTTAACTGTCGAAGAAGGGGCGGGAAACATATTTACTGTTCATCGTCACTCCCATTTCACCATTCATGGTAAAACAAGGGGCAAATAGAAATTAAAGGGTGCGTTGGTCAATTCAAGGAAGCTCAAGCACAAATGCAAGGACAAATTAGTCTAATCAAGGGGATACTTATCCTAGCTCAAGCTCAAAGGCCACGTAATCAATGAAGAAGCACAAATTTAAGTGGGTTTTTGTACTAAAACTCTCACAAAAGAAGCACAAACGTCACATCAAGGGAATGACACGCTGGCAATCCTCAGGTGTCCACATCTTGATCAAACGGCTACAATTGATGATCAAATGATTGAAGAAATGAATGGCAGAGATTAAAAGTTTGGAGAGCAAGGCAAGAGGACCTAGAAGCTTCAGCTTGGCACTATAAATAGGCCTCATTCTCACACACACAGGAGATCCGATTTTTAGTCTTCTTTTTAAATCAAGTTTTTATGTAATTTTTAGTAATTCGTATTTTATTTCTTAAATGTAATTTTTCCTCTTTCAAGTAATGTAATCAGCCTTTTCAGTTAATGAAATTTAGTTTTTAATCCCGTTATCTAAACTCTCATTTCAAGTCATAAGCTCTCTTAATAAGCTAAGTTGTCTCATAAGCTAATAAGCTCATTTTAAGCTCTTTCAGTCTATAAGCTGAAATAGAGCTGTTTGAATTCAGAATTAATCTACATAAAAAAAAAAAAAAACTAAAAAAAAAGTAAAATAAAAAAAAAAAAAAAAGAATAAAATAAAAAAAAATTATTTACTAAAAAAAAAAAAAAATAAAAAAAATTAAACAAAAAAAAAAACCAAACACAAAAACCCCCACCCCCCCCCCCCCCCCCGCCCCCCCCCCCCCCACCCCCCACCCCCCCCCTCCCGCCCCTCCCCCCCCCCCCACCCCCACCCCTCCCCCCCCCCCCCCCCCATAAAAATCTATATACAACATAAAATAAACCCCCCTACCCCCCCCCCCAACCCCACCCCCACCACCCGACCCCCCCCCCCTCGCCACCCCGAACCCCCTCACACCCGCCCCACCCAACACCACCCCACCCCCCCCCCCCCACCTCCCCCCCCCCCCCCCCCCACCCAACCACCCCCAACCCCTCCCCCCCCCCCCCCCCCCCCCCACCCCCCACTCCCCCCGCCCCCCTCCCCCCCCCCAAGGCCACACAACACTACCACTTCCTTAAATAACCGTAAATCTATTAATGGATACGAGCCGAGAGTGCATTCACGGTGCGACACACTCACACTCATATGACTAAACACAAAATCCAACAAAACTCAAACAACTTTCATCTACACACACACACACAACACAAGTACTTATAGCTATCTCTAGCTATGCGAGAGTGCTCGAGTATCTCGTCGATGCCGAGAGCGCTCCAAACAGAGATTCTTCAACTTTTGTCTACCTCGTGCGACGCGCGTGTGAGAGAGCTCAGTAAGTCTCAGTCTCTTTTCATTCTTCTCTAATTTCATTTAATTTGCGGACACACACACACACCGCTACATCTTAATATCTTAGAGCTTATTCCCTTGCTTATTATGTTAAATCTTACAGCACAGCTACATAACCAACTTACCTACCGACACACCACTCATTCTTTATTAGTTGTTTGCCTTATCTGTTTTGCTTAAATAGTAAGATCATGATTATTAATTTCTGTCATAAATACTCATAAAATCCAAAAACATTAGCTTAATTAGTTAAGATCTTAGAATTTTACTTATTCAGTTGTTTAATCATGATTGCTAAGTTTGTTTTAAGCTAGTTTTTATCTGGTATTTAGTACTTGTTCATTAGATTTCTCTTAAAAAGCTTTTCTCAACTCTGTCATAATGACAAAGGAGTGTTTGGTTTAAGTGCACTCTTGATTTTGCACTAGCAGTACTAACCTCAGTTAGTACTGCTGAGCCTTTACACTACCAGTACTAACCATAAGTTAGTACTGTTAGCTTAGAATTCAAGTAGGATTAAGTTTAGTTGTAGCTTATCTTAAAATCAGTTTTAGTTTTCATTTTCTAGCTTATTTCATAGCTTAATTCTGTTCTTAAAAATCAAATTGCATCAGCAGTACTTTCAGCGAAAGTACTGTTGAATTTTTACACTAGCAGTACTAACCTCAGTTAGTACTGCTGTGTTCTCAGCTTAATTTAGAACAGTAATTTTAGGATCTAGTTTATCAAATTTAGTAGGACTTGAGTTTTAATATAGCTTAATAGATTTTAAGTCTTAATTTGCAATTTCTAGCTTATTTTCCTAGTTAAATTTAGCTGTCAAAAGTCATAAAAAACCTGAAAACTCCAAAAACAGTACTTAGAGTCCTTAGGATTTAAATTTGTTAATTTAGCTTATGGGTCTATATTTTCTAGCTTAATTAGATAGATTATAAGTAAGTTTAATAAGTCCTTAAAATTTTAGAGTCTAGTTTAGCTTTTTAAGCCTTTTAGCTCATTTGGAATTTGTGTTACTTTGCTTATTTCCTGAGTTTGCTTAGTTCATAATCAATTTCAGTAGCATAAAAGTAGTTTAAGCTTTAATTTCTTTTCATTTTTAGAATAAGCACATCATAAGCTTTCTAGATCACTTTTCCTTTTTAGAATTAAGCTTAATTTGAGTATTTTATGGCTGTTTAAGTGAAAATAAGCTCAAAACCTCACTTCTGAGATCATTTTTAGAAATAAATAGCCTTATTGAGCTTAATTGTGAGTTTCAGCCAAGTAGCCTTTATTAATATTTTTTTTCCCACACAGCTTCCTTTCACAACTTTGCTTTCATTTGAGTTTTTCATTTTAAGCACTTTTCAAATTTCACCTTAATTTCGTCCTTAAAGCCTGTTATCGGGGTAAGATTCTCAGGGTAATAGTGTAACTTTCGAATTAAATATACTAAGGTGAGTCCTACCGTTAGATTTGTTAAGTTACTCCCGATAGTTTTTTTCTTTTGCACAATTAGTCCTTAGTTTTAAATATTAATTAATATTAATTAAATTTGGATATAATTAGGGTTAGATTTTAATTAGTTTAATTAGTTTTTAATTAAAAGTTAAAAATTAGGGCTTTAATTTCTAGAAACCAAATCATCAATTTGTTCATTTCAAATCAAATCCGAACTAGAACGTGTTTCATTTCACAAGTCTATGAGAAACGACCCGGTGAGATCATATTTACCCGGTTTAAACATACGTATTTTATATATATCTTTGTGAGTGGAATTTTCCAAGGGTTACTTGGGGATTTCCTTAATTTCTCTATAAGTATATTATTTTATATGTATGTAAAACTACGAATCAGTTTTTGGCGCCGCTGCCGGGGATTAGTGTTTACGATTCCTACGTTTTGTGTTTGTTGATTTGGTTTGAAGATCCTTTCGACTTAGAAAGTTTCAATTTTGTTTTATAATTCAAAAATCCAAAAAAAATCATAAAATATAAAAAGTAAAAAATATTTTCCTTTTCTTTTTAGTATAAGTAAAAAAAAATCAAAAAATCTTCCTTTTTAATTAAAGAAATGAAAATCACCAATTGGTAAAAATACCAAAATATAACATTCTCAACGGAGGTGTTATCATTTCGAATTTCCGGTGGAGACTTGTGTGGTTAATCCCAAATCCGTAATCAAAGATTTAAACAAACTTGCCTTTTGTGTCACTACCAAGTACGGCTCACATTGAAAAGGAAATTTTCAAGAGCTTACCCGGTGAAGTAGCTTTGATTATATGTTTAAGTCTCTTTCTGAATAACCCTAAAAACTCATACATAAAAAAATTAGTGTAAAAGTTTTGCTTTTAATTTTCCAGTTCTTTTCTTTTTTATGCGCACAAAATCGTTCGCAATCTCATAGACGACGTCACCAACAACTCTTTCGAGAAACAGAATTGTTAGAACAAACGTTGTTCCAATGGCCGACAATCGAACAATGGCCCAAATTTACAAGTACCACCCATCGAGGTTTATGAAGATGCTACATAGTTGTCCCACCGATCACTCTTCAAACAATTTCGAGCTCAAGCTGACCTATAATCAATCTTGTCAAAGCAATAAGTTTACGGTAGACAGATCCCCCACAAATCACCTTGCGATTTTTAACAAAGTCACTTCAACGTTTAGACATCCAAGAAGTTCCGAACACTTCGGGGAATTTCTAAAGGCTTTTGTTTTTTCCCTTTATCCCTCTATACGGTGAAGCCCAGAGCTTGGTTATACAAGGAAACCTCCTAGATCAATTCTCACATGGACACCTTGTTTCAAAATTCATAAACCCATACTATCCCACCATTAAAAACCACTATACTAACGGAATGAGAACATACATATTACCAAAAACCAAACAAAGCCATTATTAATGAAAGCATGGGCACGTTTTAAAGACTCCTTCGACAATGTCTCACCATGGTTTTTCGAACCTCCAAACCAAGCACGATGCATATTATTAATTTGCTTATGAATCAACGATCAAGAGCATTATGATTCTGCAAGCAGTGGAAGATTTCTTAGACAAGATGCCTCAAGAAGTTTAGCGATTATTGAAAGCAAAGACAAAAGTTCGTTACTCCAAAGTCCGTGCTAATGATTCAAGAGTTAGTACGTGATGAGCCCTCTTTCTAATTCTTCACCTCCAATAATTTTTCGATATGCAACAAATAGCCGCTTCTCCTCAGGATAAATAACTATCAAGAAGAACCAATGTTGAATCAAATGAAGCTTTAGTTGTACTACTCCTGCACCCGTCAAAGCAGTTGAGGAATGTATGTGTCCACTTGTGGTTTACAAATCCATCATAACTTTAAACCATTGGTCCCATTAACCTCGAGGTGGAAACCATTTTCCCCATTTTCTTCATGATAACATTCCAACATTTCAACAAACTGCAAGCCGTTGGAAAATTTTTCTCCAAAAAAACCAACCTTCAAAATTTTGCAAGTCAAAGAGAAACCAACCGAGTTTCAATCAACCGAATGTCTAAACCAACCAAAACATCTCTCCACAACAACAACAAAAAAAATCAGGCCTACACAACAAACAAAAAACAAACGGGGGGGGAGGAGAGGACCCAGCGTCTCGCTGAAAAGGTAGTAACTCCCAACCGGATGAAATACACTCTGATGACTCATTTAGACTTGCCAAATTTGAAGGTTGTTTCTTTGTGCGGAAAATTTATACCAACGGCTGCCTTTTGATGAAATTGTGATGTAATCTCATTGAAAAATGGAAACTTGATACCACCTCGAGTTAAAGGACAAAGGATAAAGATATGATTTGAACCACAGTGACCATACTTCCACAACAGCTTTGACGTGTGCAGAGAATACAACTAAAGCTTTCATTTATCAACATTTGGTTCATCCTTGATAGTTATCTTATCCTCGAGAGAAGCGGCTATTTTTGCATAACGAAATTATTGGAAGGTGAGAATTAAAGAAGGAACATCCGTACCAATCATGAAATCATTACACTACTTCAGGAGTAACGAACTTTTACTTGCTTTCAATAATCGCTAAACCTTCTTGAGGCATTTTGTCTAAGAAATTTCCACCTGCTGCAGAATCTAAGGCATCTGATCGATTAAATTCAAAGATTATAAAAAGCACGAGTTGGTAGGAGTTCCGAAAAACCATGGTGAGGACATTGACGAAGGAGTCCGTTTAAAACGTTCCATGCTTCATTAAAGCTTCGTTTGGTTTTTGGTAAAATGTCAATTGTTCCTCATTCGATAGTAAGTGTTTTTTAAAGTGGAAGTATTGGTTTATGAATTTTGAAACAAGGTCGTCCCATGTGAGAATTGATCTAGGAGGTTCCTTGTCTAACCAATCTCGGGCTTCACCGTCTAGAGAAAAAGGGAAAAGCAAAAGCTTAACCGAAGTGTTCGGAACTTCTGGATGTCTAAACGTTGAAGTGACTTTGTTAAAAAATCGAAGGTGATTGTGGGGATCTTGTCTACCCGTAAACTTATTGCTTTGCACAAGATTGATTAAAGGTTGCTTGAGCTCGAAATTGTTAGCATTGATCGGTGGGACAACTATAGCATCTTCATAACCCTCGATGGGTGCTTGTAACATTTGGGCCATTGTTCGATTGTCGGCCATTGGAACAACGTTTTGTTCAACAATTGGTTCTTCCGAAAGAGTTTGTTGTTGACGACGTCTACGAGATTGCGAACGAGTGCGCATAAAAAAGAAAAACTGAAAATTAAAAAGCAAAACTTTACACTAATTTTTTTTTTTATGAATTTTAACGGTTACACGAAAGAGACTTAAACCAAATAATCAACTACTTCACGGTAGCTCTTGAAAATTTCTTTTCAAGGTGAGCCGTACTTGGTAGTGACACAAAAGGCAAGTGTTAAATCTTTGATTACGATTTGGGAACCAACAAGTTCACCGGAAATTGAAATGATAACACCTCCGTTGAGAATGTTATATTTTGGTATTTTTACCAATTGGTGATTTTTATTTCTTTAATTAAAAAGGAAGATTTTTTTTTATATTTTTGATTTTTTTTTTTTTTACTTATACTAAAAAGAAAAGGAAAATATTTTTTACTTTTTATATTTTATGATTTTTTTTTTGATTTTTGAATTATAAAACAAAATTGAAACTTTCTAAGTCGAAAGGATCTTCAAACCAAATCAACAAACACAAAACGTAGGAATCGTAAACACTAATCCCCGGCAACGGCGCCAAAAACTGATTCGTAGTTTTACATACATATAAAATAATATACTTATAGAGAAATTAAGGAAATCCCCAAGTAACCCTTGGAAAATTCCACTCACAAAGATATATATAAAATACGTATGTTTAAACCGGGTAAATATGATCACCCGGGTCGTTTCCCCAACGACTAGTGAAATTGAAACCACGTTCTAGTTCGGATTCTGATTTGAATGAACAAATTGATGATTTGGTTTCTAGAAATTAAAGCCCTAATTTTTAACTTTTAATTAAAAACTAATTAAACTAATTAAAATCTAACCCTAATTATTAATCAAAATTAATTAAACTAATTAAGATAAAACTTAAGGACTAATTGTGCAAAAAGGAAAAGGACTAACGGGAGAACTAACAAACTAACGGAGGACCAACTTAGTAAAATTCTAAATTCGAAAGTTACACTATCTACCCTGAGAATCTACCCCGATAACAAGCTAAGGCCCGAATTAAGGTGAAATTTGAAAAGTGCTTAAAATGAAAAACTCAAAGAAGCAAAGTTGTAAAGGAAGCTAGTGGGAACAAAATTAATAAAGGCTACTTGGGCTGAAACTCACAAATAAGCTCAATAAGAGCTTATTTCTAAACTGATTACAGAAAGTGAGGTTTTGAGCTTATTTTCACTTAAACAGCCATAAAATACTCAAATTAAGCTTAATTCTAAAAAGGAAAAGTGATCTAGAAAGCTTATGATGTGCTTATTCTAAAAATGAAAAGAAATTAAAGCTTAAACTACTTTTATGCTACTGAAATTGATTATGAACTAAGCAAACTCAGGAAATAAGCAAAGTAACACAAATTCCAAATGAGCTAAAAGGCTTAAAAAGCTAAACTAGACTCTAAAATTTTAAAGACTTATTAAACTACCTATAAGCTATCTAATTAAGCTGGAAAATCTAGACCCATAAGCTAAATTAACAAATTTAAATCCTTAAGGACTCTAAGTACTGTTTTTGGAGTTTTCAGGTTTTTATGACTTTTGACAGCTAAATTTAACTAGGAAAATAAGCTAGAAATTGCAAATTAAGACTTAAAATGTATTAAACTATATTAAAACTTAAATCCTACTGAATTTAATAAGCTAAATCATAAAATTACTGTTCTAAATTAAGCTGAGAACACAGCAGTACTAACTGAGGTTAGTACTGCTAGTGTAAAAATTTAACAGTACTTTCAAGTGAAAGTACTGCTGATGCAATTTGACTTTTAAGAAAAATTAAGCTATGAAATAAACTAGAAAATGAAAACTAAAGCTAAATTCATAATGAGCTATAACTAAACTTAATCCTACTTGAATTCCTAGCTTAAATCTAAGCTGGCAGTACTAACTTGTGAAAGCAGTACTAACTTGAAAGTTAGTACTGGTAGTGTAAAGGTTCAGCAGTATTAACTTATGTTAATACTGTTAGTGCAAATTAAGAGTGCACTAAACCAAACACTCCTTTATCATTATGACAGAGTTGAGAAAATGTATCTACATTCATCTAGACAGATATTATGTTCTCGCAATGTGCTTCATTAAGTTTTCAAGTGCTCCTGCCAAAAGTTTCCAATATTAAATGCAGTAAAAAGAATCCGTAGATAACTAAAAGGTCCAACCTAAATTTGAGCATTTGGTTATCCTATGGACTCTCCTCTTATATTCGAAACTTTTCAGACTTTCGCACGATGCAGGTGCCAGCTTGGACAGTGAAATCAACATTGGAGGTTGTTAAATTTCTTGAGTTAGTTTTTAATCTTAGAATATCTTAGCTTAATTTTTAATATAACTTAGCTTATTTTCAGTTCTTTGAAAACTCATTTACAGCTTTTACTTTCAGCTTTGTAACACTTTCAGGTTTTAATGCAAATTTGAGATTTTAAGTCACTCTATAATTCCAAGTGTTAAGTTTCTTAATTGTGTTGTTTTGTGGTCAAAACAAAGCTCTCAATACAGCTTGTTTATAAGCTGCTTTAACTAGGTAAACCTAAAAAGTTAATTAGTTAAGAGAAAATCACAAAAATCACTCTCAAAATACACCACAGCTTAATTTATAGATGATAAGCCAGTTCTGGATGGGCTTATGGACTTTCACTAGCTTGTTTTATACAAGCTAGAGCTTGTAGATCCTTTGTTTGACCCTGTTTTGAGCAAGGGTGTTGTAAGTCTCTCTTTATCTTGTATTTCTTATTTACTGTAGAACTGCTTATTAGTGCCTATTTGTTACTTATGTTTACTTATTTGTGCTTTATCAGAATGTTTAGTGCTTATCTTACTTAGTTGTTAGTTTAAAAGTGATTTGTGTAACTTTCTTAGTTAGTACTCTTAGTTCATTTGATAAAACTGTTAGTTATGAGTTAACACTGCTAGAATAATTCAGTTTATTTAAGGGCTTATTATTGATTGGAATCTGCTTATAAGTATCTTATTTTGTTGTTTGATAATATGTTTTTAATCAGTTTAAAAAGAAAAATGATTTTTAAGGGTTGTTTAGAACAAGCAGTACTAACTCCAAGTTAGTACTGCTGGTTCATTTTCTTGGATTCCAAAGGTAGCAGTACTAACTCAAAGGTAGCAGTACTAACTCCAAGTTAGTACCGTTAGTTAAAACTGTTAGTACTGTTGGTTCATTTTAGCTTATCAGCTTATTATTTCGGCTTATTTAAGATTTCCTTAGCTTTTTAGAGTAGATTAAACCATTTTCCTTTACTGTCTAATGGAGTAAGATTATTTAAGCTATTTTCAATTTTAAAAGATATTTTCCATTTTTGTGTTATCAGTTTGTAGCTTTTTAGCTTATTTGCCATTCTAGTTTATTCTAGTTGCTTATTCTTAGGCCTGAGTGCTTATTAGGGATAGTTAAATATCTGTTTTAGCTTATTTGCTTATTTCTTGTTTAATTGTGTTTTGTTTAAGCTAGCAGTACTAACTTAAAGATAGCAGTACTAACTCCAAGTTAGTACTGTTAGTTAAATCTGTTAGTACTGTTGTTAGTACTGCTGAGTTTCCTTGCTTAATTTAGCTTAATTTTTTTCTTGAAATTGCTTTATTAGAGTTAACTTAGCATTTATTTGAATCTGTCTTAAGTCAATTTTGAGCTTATTTGTGTTTAGCTTAAATGTTTTTATGTGTTTGTTTCATTTTCTAGCTTCTTATGCTTGGTTATAGTTTATTTTCTTGCTTCTATCTTTGAGTGCATTTGCCTATTAGGTTTAGTGCCCAATCATATTCACTCCTTGTCATATTCAAACATCAATCATCAATCCGTCATTTGATTTTCCATTCAAGCCTCGTTGGGACATAACGACCCGGAGACACTCTATACTGCTTCCGGATTCATTGATTTCGCGGATTTTGTTCCTTGTTATGTATTCATATTTATTTATATTTCTTGGCATATAAAAAGGGGTAAGTTCGCGCGAGTCAGGAACAATTTTCTAGCGATATTGCAACTGCAATTATTTGTTTAGCTACAAACAGGACTTTTAAGTTTTCAAAGCTAATTTTTGATGGGTATGGGTGAAAGAATATGTCTAGTAAGACAAAAAATTTTAATGTTTTCCACGCTTTATAAATTTCATTTTGAATAAAAAGAAAAGGCTTCTTAAACAAAACAAGAAAACCATATGTTGCTCATTCTTTTAAGACAAAAAACTTTTTAGCAAATGAAAAAGGTTTTCACGTGGTACATTATACTCTATTTGATTCTATGATGGTCATGACCAACTGGTTCTGGGTGAAGGTTCCATAGCCCAAGTGGAAACCAACACACATCCATCTCATTGTAAAACATCTCCACACTCTAAAATATCTCCAACTCCTATCAGGAAAACCAGGACAAGAACAAGAGACATGGGCAATTAAGATACCTCAGTCCGAAGGTCCATCAAAGTGTTGCAGTTGAGAGCCATTATCATGGAGATGCATCATGGATTGGTACGGGCTACCACTTTACTACTTCTAGCTTAGAAGAGAGCTAGGGCAGTGGTTATATTGCTATGACCCTAACAAAGGCAACATCATCTGGGCCAAGTTCTCTAAGAACTAGCTTAGTGGTGGTCTCCGGGTGCCACTTAACAATAGGGGGAATATTATGTATAGGCAGGCATGAAAGGTATCAACTTGCCTATGAACCCACCTCTCAAAGAATGGTAACCACATCTCGAAGTGGGATTGGTTAGTATTGCAACTTTTGGAATTGCTAAAATCTTTGTTACAAATTGTCAGATAAGTTCTTCATTGGAGGATGAAACTGCAAGCACCAAAGTTGTCTTACAATAGAATCTCTTATCAACTCTCACCAAAAGGGTAAAGAAATTAGGAGATAACAGCTCATAGACATAGAGAAGAAGAAATTATTATTTCAGAGGATAAAGGACCAAGTTTGGATGCTGAGGATTCTCCCAACAGGGCGTGTATTGATGAAACTTGATAATGATGAGACTGCTAAACTTGAGTCTAAAGCATAGAGCTAGGGAAAGTCTATGTTAAGCTGAGCTGACGGGATTAGTATGGAGAGTGAACGATAGATGATGGATGTGATGATAGAACTATTGCTGAAAAATTGATTGAATATCAAAAGGAGTGCAACCAAAAGGTAAAGCTATTATGCAAAGAATATGAGCTCTAAAAGAAAAATCAGAGAAAGAGATGTTTAACAGATAAGTCTTGGATGTGAATTTGCTAAGTTCTATGAGGACGAGCAAGCACGGATTCTGTAGGATGAAGTATATGAAAACAAGGTTTAAGCTCGATGGATTTGAATGATGAAGAAAAGAATACCTCAGAAGAAAGTTAGACAGATTGAAGGGAAAATTTATTTTGGAATGAATCCTGATGTGTTAAGGTATCGTGCAGTTCAGAATAGACCTTTCTCAAAAGCTGAAGTAAGAAAGAACATGTGTACATATTTAAAGAATCAGGGAGGATACAAGATGAGTCACTTCAAGGATGAGCTATGAAGATATTAGGCCTATATTTGAAAGAGTGTGGGTTCAAAATCAAGCTTTTGTACCTAAAGATTCTGAAATTGAAAAGGAAGTTATGAAGAGGCCAGGATTTGATCTTCAACAAGAAAGTTCTTAAGAAATCTGGAGGAATAGTAGATGAAAAACACTTGCTAGGAAAAGAGCAGGAGAAAAGCAAAGTAAAGAAGGTGCCAAAAGACAGAAGACATAATATGAGAAGGAGAAGGAAGAACTTAAAGCCTATTTGGATCTGGTTCCAAGAGAAGAATTTGTTATGGAAATTGAATCTTTGGGTACTAAGTATCCACTAGTTGATTGGAAGACTTATGTTCTGACAGAAAACTTTATTTATTATCAAATCATTAGAGCAGATGGAGGTTCAAAGAATTACAAGATTTTTAGTGAGATGCTTGATGATTTGACAGACAGAATGTAATGGATCTACACAGACTAGTAGAAGAAAGGTATGCAACATCAAGACCAGAAGGATATGACTTGATGTTATGGGGAGATCTGAAGATTTTATTTCAACCTGATGAAGAAGATGAGCATGGGAGGATCAAACATGAATACAATTTGATAAGCTGGAGACTATTTGATTCATGTGGAATTCATATTTTATTAATGGACAATGGAATTGCCATTCACATGATGATAGTGAAGAAGTATCCACTTACTCAAGAAATGCTATCAAAGATGTTAAGCAGAAAACTAGAGGTTGATCATGAAAATGAGATGGTATTTGAACTTCTAAGGTTTATAAGATCACAAGTACAGAAGTAGAAGAATGTTTGGAAGAATCCTCTCAGAGTCAAAAAGCTATAATTCAAGAGACTTGATGATTTGGTGATAAATCACAAGTTTAGGGGAGGATTGTTAGGAATTAAGAGCTTTGATGGTTCCAATTTAAATGGATCTTTTGTTCTATTTAGATAAATCTAAACAACTAGATTAGAAACCTTGTGGTGTATATATAAAGATTATGTGGAATTAACCCTTTATATATTCAGAAGAATCTGTAATCAAACAATGACAAGAAACTTTCACTTATATTGAACAAAATCACAAAACAACTATATGTTTTGCCTAACAACTAATCTATGAATATTGATCTGCTTCTATTATCTATCAATTGATATCTTCTAACTATGCCGTAAGGGTTCCTTTTATACACCAAGGAAAAACCTTAATGGGCTTACACAAACGCTTGGTTAACAGATAAGCATATCTATTCCTAAAATATTAACTATGCATTATCTCATAAGCAGTACTAAATATTATAACTGACAGTACTTACTATATGTGGACGTACAACATTGTACTAGCAGTACTAACTATAACTAACAGTACTAAGTTCTTTAACTAACGGCTAAGTTCTTCAGCAGCATTATCTTGTAGAAGCTCTTTAATTCCTAACAATCCTCCCCTAAACTTATGATTTACCTTCAAATCTTAAGTTTCTTGAATTAAAGCTTTTTGATTTTAAGAGGATTCTTTCAAACACTTTAGCTTCCTTGCTTATTGGTTTTTACAAAAATCTTCATATTCTTTTGCTGAATGAAGCGTTTTGATGAATGAAAAGTTTTGAGCTTAACAATGAAATCTTATAAGCAGAAATATCTCAACGGCTCTTTTGTTATGTCTCAAACAGTATTAACGGTCACTCAGCAGTACTAAGTTTGAACTAGCAGTACTAACTGATTAGTTTAGTACTGACAGTTGTAATTTTGAGCAATAGAATTGTTTAACACCAAACATAACATGAATTTTATCATATTCCTCTAATGAATCATCTTTCTACTATCCTCCCCTGTTTGACAGAATCTTCTGAAATCAAATACTCTTTTGTTGTAGAACTTGAGCTTGCTTTCCTATCTTCTGACTTTCTTTAGCAAACAGTGTTAGAGTCTGAGTATGTAGTCTTGAATCATTTCTATAAGTTACAGACTGTCCTCTCCTCTTTCAAGAGTATAACTTCTTGAGAGATGTGGATCATTGGACTTATAGTTTTTGGCAAACTACCAGCCATAAACGGATTTGATGATTCTTTACCAGTTATTGTTTGCCCTGGAATAGTCAATGCTTTATGGCAGAACATGGTGCATTGATAACCTATATAGTTTTTGCAAAACTATCGCTATCAACAGATTTGATTAGTCTATTACCAAGAACTGTGTGATCCTGACTAAGCCAACTCTCACATGAAGTAAGGTGAGTTGAGAACCCTACAATTTTTGGTTAATTGTCAACCATGGAAGGATGAAAAGTCTTTACCATTAAACCATTTGCTTATGGACTTAGCATATTCTTATTTGCCTGTTAAGCTATGGTGAATTGTATGAACAATTTATTGTGTGGTTGTAACACCAACACTAAATGCCATCATTTTTATCATCAAATCCTCCCTCAAATCCAACTATGATTCTTTGTAGAAACCTGCAAATGTCTAGTCTAATAACATAGAAAAATAAGCACAATAACAGTACTAACATAGCATCATAGTATATGAGAATAATTTCTCTTGGGAACCCAAGCCAATTAATGGACATTGTTTCTACCTCTGTTGGTTCAACATAGTCATATTGCTGACAAACACAAAATCGAGTATGCTTGTAGACATGATATATCATTTTTACTTTAGGTCTCCCATGCACCAATTTTTGTAGGTTTAACAACATTAAATCCTTGGCTTCCCAACAATATTGACAGAGAATTACTATTTGCAGTTATGTCACTAGTTAACTCAAAGTCTGTTTTTTAAGTAGTTTTGGTTGGTAAAAAAAAAGCTTTGTTGTCTTTTTCTAGTCTTCTTAATGTTGTGATGTGCCTTTGAAAAACATTTCTCCTTGGTTTGACATCATTTACAAGGGTTTATGCACAGCAATATTTAGTTGGCTAGCAGCACTAATTGGATTAATAGCCAGACTGGGTTTTTTAAAACTACTTTTGGGCAAAATTCCTTTTTAGAATTAGAGGAAGTTTGTTGATTTACCCTTCATTGCATTAGTCTATATGGTCTAACTTCCCTACTTGTCCAGTCACCCTTTTTCACATTGTTCAAAAACAGGTTTTCTGTACAATCTTTTTATCATGAAAATCACAAGTCTTAATGAGATGGTTAAAACTACCACTACTCAATCAAGCTTTTGGTTGTAACTGAAAATCAACTCCTAATTTCTTAGGCTTATGGAGTTATTCCAGGTTGTACTTGTTTGTTCCTAGGTTTTGACTAACTTTCCTAGGTTGTTCAGCTTGCTTAGGGCTTTTGAACATTAAGGGATTCTAACACACAATCTCAATCTTCATCACAATCAGAGACCCAATCTTTCCAATTATTGGAGATTGAAGTTTTCTTTATTCCTTAGTGACTATTCACTAGCACTCTTAGTTACCTTTAACCCATTTCCTTCAAATTTAGGTTCTTTAAATTTTCTCATCTTGAACTTGATAACTTCAACACTTGGAGGTTCAAACAAGCCTTATAAGTGGAGGGGAACAGTATTATATCTAAAACCCTTCTTATTATTACCAATTAATTGATTTCCAATCATTTGATCCAGACTTTTAGAGGCATTTTCATAGTTATCAATTTTAAATTGATTTTCCTCTTTTTCTTTCTTAAGTCTCTCTACCTGTTTCTCAAGACCATTAATATCTGAGTCTTTGTAAATAGCCATCTCTTTTAAGAACAGCAATCTGATCATTAAGCATACTTTCATTCTTCTTATAAAAGACCAATCGTTCTTCTACAAAAGCCAACCCTCTTTTATAATTGGATAAATAAGATTCAGACTTTCTAAGCTCTACTCTTACTTTTTCATACTGAGTTTTAGAGCTTTATATTTTTAAGACAAGTTTTAGAGAAAGTTTTGTTATTTTGTACTCAAGATCAGAAAAGACATAAGCGCAAAGTTGTTAGAAGCTCTCCTCTTGTTCCTTGTACTCAACATCAAATCAGTTACCATCTATTGCTAACATAGCTTTGGGAGAAGCTTCTTCTATATTTACTATCCTCTGAGTTGTCCTGACTTCTATTCCTGTTCTTTTTTTTATCATTGACTTCTTAGGATTTTTGCACTCTCTAGCAAAAGTCCCAACTGTTATGACAATTGAAACATTTTCACCCTGTTTTCTTGTCATACCCTTGCAGTATCTCTTCCTTGATGACAATCTTTTTTAACAGTTCTTTGATAAAACTTTCTTAATTTCATGATTAGCAATGCAATTGCCATACTTAAATCCATCTTCTATCCAGATCATCTCATGATTTACTCTAGGTCTTCTATGAACAACCGCATGAGACCCATTAGGTTGAGTGGCCAGATATGTTTTATACAGTCGGCATCACTTAGGTCACGCATGTATATTTTTGTGGAGCCAGTACTAACAGGCGACACTACAGTACTAACATGAACATTAGAATATTATCATCATTTTATGCATAACCTGAGGACAAAGGCGCCAATCTCTACGAGCTTGAGTTTGAGATGAGGTTACTCTTCTTTTGACTTATGCGTTCAACTTCTTAAAATTGTTGTAAAGGTCATCAAAACTTATTGAGCCCAGATCTGACTTGTTCCTCCAGACAACAACATGCATACCCCATTTTGTAGGAAGACTTCTCAAAAATTTAAGGTTAAGTTCCTTTGGAGTGATGATTTCACCTAAGATGTTAAACTGACTCACAATCTTTTTGAAGCTCGTTAAATAAATTAGTAAGTGGACTCTGAGCTAGAAGCACTAAGGTTTCATAACATCTGGCTTTAAGAGTGTCTTTTGAGTCCTTTTTGGTAGGCTTCTTTACACCAAATCTTGTTCTATGGCCTCAATAAAGGATCTTGGCATCCTTGTGTTTATTGAAGTAAGCAGATGTCTCACTGTAGAGTGTCATCTCAGAATGCTTGGGCTTTAAGATCATTCTTCTTTAGGATCTTTTCTTCAATAGTACAGCACCCAGGTATTGTTGTAGTAGATGTTACCATTCTGCCTCTTAGTTGTTTGAGGCTTACTGGATTGAAAGAGTTTCCTTCCTCTATTATCTCCCAGGAGAAATAGTCTTGAGTTGAATGTATGATTTCTATCCTAAGTCTCCATGTGTCATTTTCACATTGCTTGAGAAGTGGCGCAGTTTTGCAAAGAGAATTGTTTGTTAAGATTTCATGGTTTTGATCTAGGAATGAACATTAGAGTGTGGATCTAGTTTTGCTTCTTCTAAATCAAGGTTTCAGAACACCCGCTCTGATACCGCTTAATGGTTCCAATTTAAATGGATCTTTTTTCTGTTTAGATAAATCTAAACAACTAGATTAGAAACCTTGTGGTGTATATATAAAGATTATGCGGAATTAACCTTTATATATTCAGAAGAAGAAACCAACTACAATGACACAGGAAACTTTCACTTTATATTGAACAAATTCACAAAAACAACTATAGTTTTTTGCCTATCAACTTAATCTATGAATATTGATCTGCTTCTATTTCTATCAATGATTTTTAATTTTTTTTTTCCCTTCTAACTATGCCGTAGGGTTCCTTTTATACACCAAGGAAAACCCCTAATAGGCTTACAAACGCGTTAACAGATCATGCATATCTATTCCTAAGAAATAACTCATGCATATCTTTCATAAGCAGTACTAATTATTTACTAACTTACTAACTATATGCTAACAGTTACTAACATTGTACTAGCAGTACTAACTATAACTAACAGCACTAAGTTCTTCAACTAACGTATTAAGTTCTTCTGAGCATATTCTTGTTGAAGCTCTTTCAATTCCAACAAGCGTCTATAAGAATTATAATGCTGATGGACTTAGTACTGCTATTGAAGATTGAAGAATATAGACTAAGTATGTTAGTATTGTTAATTATAATAGTTAGTACTGCCAATACATTGCTAGTACTGCTAGTATAGTTAGTACTGTTAGTTATATAGTTAGTACTGCTTAAGTGATATGCATGAGTTATATTAGGAATAGATATGCGTGATCACTTGATGCATTTTTAAGCCCATTAGGATTTTCCTTAGTGTATAAAAGGAACCCTATGGCATAGTTAGAAAATAAACAAGTTTATATAGTTAGTTATTCTGTAACCTAGGCTAAAATATTTGCAATCAAGTATATATTTAAAGTTTTTGTTTACATTGTCTCTTTTTAGTATTTACAATTAGATTTCACATAACTTGTAGTTAATCATAACCCCAAGTTTCTTACATAGGTTAGTTTGGGATTTATTCTAGTTAACTAATCGTTATAAAGCTAGAAGATCTATTCATTGGGACTCACACTTTTACAAGACAAGTGGCAATATCTACCACTTTAGAAAAAACTTTTTACATTCGTTTGACTTATAAGACGTATCACGAATAATCGATCCTTTATATAATTCCTTCGGTTCTAAGCTTTTGCGAAACGATTATCTTCGAACTTTCCTCCTCTCTTTTTTTGCGATTTTTCTAATTTTTTTTTTTTTTTAACATCATACTAACTACAAAACTCGGTGTAATTTCACCATCTTCACGCCTATAATACTTTAAAATAATTCTTCTTTCTGTCGAACGTACAATATGATTGTGTTGGTATAAATATACATGAGTTTGACTACTTATTACATTCATATTTGCATATGTTCAATTTCTTCGCCAACCTTACAAAGATAAAAAAATTGACAAAGACTCGGGAAATACATACTTTACCACTTTAAAGCAAACTAGCAACTAATAATTGGACTTAATCTATCAGGGTTAGGTAAGGTGGTAAAGGTGTAACAAATAATCGGTGGTTTTATTCTAAAGGATTGGCTTATAGGTTTTTTCTAGGGGGTATCTTACTTCTTAAGATGAGAGAAACAAAAGGGTTTATACGATAATTTAACTAACCATATTAGTGTTAGTTAATAAAAAAACCATATAAATGGCTTTTTGGTGTAATCATAGAAATTTTTCAATTTAAAACTAGTTAACTCCATCCTAAATCATTAGTACTCATTATTGTGGTCTCGAATATGATTTACCAAGGCCAAGTTCTCAAAGTTCTACAACATCACGGCACACACTCATATTTTGTAGAATTTGGGTAAACATTTGGAAACGGATAAGGTTAAATCCTCACAATATCTAACAAGGGTTATTGTGTGCAGGTTATGTATCAAGTAATTTCACAAAAGTATGCTTGAATTTTTTTTAAATTTGAGCATAATTTAAGCATTTTATGTGAAAAATAGGACAAGTATACATTCTAATTCCCATCCCCCCACTTGAATTATACAACGTCCTCGTTGTATAGATAAAACATTAAAAACGGGAATTTAAAAGAATTAGAATGAGAAACTCCCCTGATATTTTGCTCGGTAGATTCTCCAAGTTGAGTTTATGAGCAAGGATGTGTGTTGTAAATGCGTCTGTATTCCAGCATGACTACAATCACACATAGGATTCCAGATGATTGATACTTTACCAACTTCGTCGATTTCTTTGCAGTGAGGTCCTGTGCAAAATATAGGAAAAACATGCAAAATCCTATCTCGAGCATCTACGGTTAATTAAACAAGCTAAATAAACTGTACAGGAAACCAATACGCCGTATCCATAAACTGGAATACGTCGTATCGAGAAACCTATAAAAAGTATCTAAATACGGGTCAGTTTGTTGAATACGCCGTATCATGTGCATGAATACGCCGTATTGACAGAACTGACAATAATGTTTAAAGGTGCATAAAATAAAGGACTAATAACGTTCAGACATTCAATACGCCATATGGTATGGAGCAGATACGTCGTATTGATGTTTGCAAATACAGACTCGATAAAAAAGATAACCATCCGGGTTGTCTTCTTGGAAGCACTTTTCTTTCAGCTAGTCTTTAAGTTAGACTTTTTCCTTCCTTCTTCTTTACTCCATCTCATGCACGCTTATGTGCCCGCGTGTGAGCCATTCTTCCATCTTCGCATCTCAGACATATTCGGGTCCTAAGTTCAAGACCCCCTTGTAGAAACTCTTGAGCTTTTTGTACGAGTGTGAGATTCCATTCATCATATCTTCCTCACTCATCTTTAGTAATGGCGAGATCTTGTTACATTGTTCATTAGTGTGGTGTTTAAACCTCGGATGTGACCGCACCATTTGGTAAGTAACTTCTTCATTACCATTGTAAATGGTAATCATTCCTTCAAACCGTCTTGCATTAATCCCAACTTCTCTCAAAAACGGTTCGCCAAAAATAACATCGCCCATTCCTTCATCACGATAAGCATCCATATCTTCTAAAACTGCAAAATCTATTAAGATCGAAAAAGTTCCAACAAAGATAGGTATGTTCATTAAGGCTCCAACTACATTGTTTCCCTTGTATTCTAATTTATCCTTCCTTATAGAATTAAAAAACTTTTTAGACATCACATTTACGTACAAGATAGGGAAAAAAATTAGCGTGTAAAAATTCAAAATCTATCATGCAAGAGAACTTCAAGTTGTGGGCGCAATCAATATGGATCTTCTTATCGTAGTCGCAATCACTAGGATATCAAAATTTTTTGCTAACCATTCTAGCATTATTCCTAGCTCTAAATTTCTCAATTACCTCACCTTCCTTAATAGTGGGCATTAAATCATCAAATTGATCTCTCCGAAGCTCTAATGGTTCATTAAGATCGTTTAGTTCTATGTAATCCTCAAAGAAAGGGTTTAATGATCTATTCAACACCAAAGTTTCTCCCATTAGCCTAGCTTCTATATCAAGTTTAGTTCTTTCTCTTAAGTTTAGCATGTAGACCATCTTAATTAAACTACTAGCAGGTTTAATACTTTTGAAAATTATTTTCTCTTCCCCACCCTCAAAGTAATCTTCCTTTTGAAAACATCAATTTAGCATGGGTGGTAGACAAAAATGGTCTTCTGAGGATCAATGGCACTTTGATATCCTCGGGCATATCAAGAATTATAAAATCTACAGGGAAAACAAATGTACCAATACCTACTAGCACGTTTTTAGCAATTCCTTTTGGGTATTTCACGGTCCTATCTGTTAATTCAACTGTCAACTTAGTGTGAGCTAATTTTCCTAAACCTAAGTTAAGGTAGGTCAAGAGAGGCATGACACTTACGCTAGCTCCTAAGTCAGCAAGGGCATTATTAAAGAAAACATTATTAATATAGCAAGGTAAAGTGAAACTCACTAGGTCTTTCTCCTTTAGGGGTATGGATTTATCGATATGTGAAGCTCTATATGAGTAAGCTTCCAAAAATTACAGCCCATATGATCCATTCTTATTTTTATAGTAGCAATCATTCAAACAACTTAGAAATGGGATTGTCATTTGTTTTGTCTTGTACATCAGTGTACTGTTTTGTTCAGTGGATGCGGCGTATTAGTGATCCAATACGGCATATCGAGCTTGCATCAGCTTCATCAATAGTTGAGATCGACTTGCCATGGTCTCTGGGGTTAGTTTTAGTGGAGCTCGATAAATTTCCAAATCCTCTTTCCTGTAGTACCTTGCTCATTTTCCCGATTTGGATCTACAAAGTTTTAATTAATGCTCCTTGATTCCTTATGGCAGCCTCCATTGAAGCTCAGATCTCTTTGATCAAATTGGAGTTCTCCTCGTGTCTTTTTACTGAATCTCCCATAAATTTGCTTAGGGTTTCTTCCATACATTGCCTTCGTTCTTGGTATGAAGGGTTTCTATTGTTCCTTTGGTAGAATCCCAGAGCAGTTACTCTATATCCCCCTCCTTGAAAAGGTGCACCAAATTGAGTGTAGTAAGCTTCTTCGAGGGTTTTCCCTTCTTCCTTGAGTGGGAAATCTTTGGTGTAGTGGGGACCTTTACATTGTTCATATCCTACTTGAGCAGCATAAATTTTTTCATTCACTTTCTTGATTTCTCTTCCAAGATTGTTAAGTTGTGCTTGTAAAGCTGCTAATCCATCATAAGTTTTAGTACTTTTGGTCCTAGATGTTTCATTTTGCTATTTTTAAGAGTATTCAGCCATTTCTTGGATGGCTACTCTCGCATCAGCAGTAGTCTTCGATGGTATGGCTCCTCTTGAATCAAGAATTTGTCTAGTTGGAACATCCAATCCATTATATAACAAGACTACCTCCTGCATTTTTGTTAAATAGTGTTGAGGACACTTCATTAAGAGTTCTTTAAATCGCTCTCAAGCTTGGTAGAGGTTTTCATCCGGTTCTTGCTAAAATTTGTTGATCTCCTCCATTTTCTTTGCATTACGAGCAAGTGGGCAATATTTGCTTAGAAAATTTGTCTTTAGATCTTCCCAAGTTGTAATCAAACCAGATGGTTTGTTTCTTAGCCAACGACTGGCGGCTCCAGTTAAGGACATAGGGAAGGCTCTGAGCATTACTTGGTCTATAGTTATATTAGGGATGTAAAATAAATCCACGATCTCAAGAACATTCTTAATATGTTTGTTTGCATCTTCATGATCTAAACTTCTGAAAGTGTTGGTACGTAGTTCTTTGAGAAATTGGCCTTTTAGTTCAAAATTATCCTTGTCCTCGATCTTAGGCCTAGCAACTCCCAATCCATAGTCGGCTCGAGTTTTTCTCATGCATTGTTCCATAGTTTCTGCCATTGTTTTCGCAACTTCTTCCTCCAAATATTCTTCTTGGTTAGAAAATAGATCGAAATTAAGCGATCTTGATTTGTTAAGACTTAGTGTCTTGAAGTGCATCCTAGATGATCAAAATTCTTGTTTCAGATCCTTGAAAGGTGTAAATAGTTCCTTAGTCGAACATCTTGTCATGCACTACTTGAAACAAGGGATAAACAATCAGTAAGATAGGCTCGGGAGAAAGAAAACAAAGATATACAGAATTGAATGTGAAAAACTAGATCTGTTACTGTATCAGATAGTCAATACGTCGTATTCAATGGTACAGAATATGCCGTATTAATCTTTTTGAACGAATACGCTGTATTAGATAGAAAGTTGGATATGTCGTATCCAATGGAAGTGGATACGCTGTATCGGGTTATCGACCAGAACAGTGTATTAGAGAAAATAATTAAACGCGAAAACAATTAAACATACAAATACAAGCAAACAATTAAAGACAAATATACAGAATCTACAAAATTATACACTAATCCTAAGGGTTAGATTTAATCTAATGCTAAAAACCAAAATATCAAATCAAAATCAAGATTAATTTTTCACTCCCCGACAACGGTGCCAAAAACTTGATGTGTCGTTGTGTGGTGTTAATTTTATGAATTCAAGTTTGAAATTTATATTTTGCCGACATAACCAAAAACAACGCTTTAACGGGCAGTGTACCCGGACAGTGGTAGTTTCGTGGTAAGTATGGTGTCGATTACTAAGAGCGAGAAACAATCTTTCAATTTATTAATATTTTGGTTATCTAAGCTAAGTTAATTCTATTCTATGTTAAACCTATGCTAAACCAATGTTAATCTAAAATCTAATGGATAAGGGGTTTTTCAGCCTGAGAGACTGGCATGGGTTTTGTGGTGACTAAAATCAACTTAAGACACTAAAACACACGCAAGCAAATTAACAGAAGATAAAAGAGCAATCTAGCCAAATATAAGAAAATTGTATTGACCATTATTAATCCAATCAGAATGTTGGTTTGTTTATTTAGTGCAATGATTACTTAACTCGAGGCGGCATATCATTCTTAAGATTAAGGCGGTACTTCTTCCTTAAACCTAGACACGTAGAATTCTGTCACAATTAAACGCATCCGCATAAAGCATCCTTATTTGCTGATTATAATCTATCTTAGGGATTAAAGAAATGGTGATCTTGTTAAACCCTAGCTCATAGAGACTTTACCCACTTACTGCTTAACGGCAATTCATACACTAGTAGTCCACTAACTAAGTCTTTACCAATTAACTAAGAACATACTCGTTGATCCCTGGGTCACCTGCCGGTCCAACTAAGCTCATAATCTAAGGGCAAAGATAGGTCGTTATTTGTGATCCTATTGGTCTAGATGTATAAATCACTATATGAGAAGACTAAACCTTGGACATCTAGATTACTTTTAGGTCTGTATCACTTGATCAGTTGATGATAGGTCGCATATAAAAGCACGTAAACAAGTATAAAAGATTGTAATGTTTTTAACAACAATAAAAAACAAGCAATCAATGATAAATTAAGCAATCGAGATAAACAAACCAAACATTCAGATCTTCATAATAATGGCTAATACCCAAAGGTATTAGCCTTCAAACGGCATAATCAATACAAGAGTAATAATTTAGCCAAGGTAAACTAACCGAGTTAACGAATGATACCAAAAACTAAACGATTACAAGAGTATAGGAGATTACAAGTTGTTACCTATGGAATTGATTATGTTGCAAGAGCTCTTCTGCTCTTATTCTCCTTTGAAAATTGACTTTTACGGTTTAGGTATCGAAAATATGATTTAGCACACTTAAAACTCGTTTTTAAGTTTTCTATTTATAAGGTCTGAAAAAAGGTCGATACGACATATCGAGAGTCTTTGATACGGCGTATTGGAGATTTCTTAGAGTAGGGACCATGTTCGATATCTTCCAGAATATTTTATTTCCATATGGCTTGAATACGGCGTATTGGTCTTTCCTAGATATGGCATATTGGATCTTGTTTCCTTCGTGGTCTTTAGTGAAGTGTAGACACAGATACGCCGTATCTTCCTTGATGGATACGACGTATTGGTTGTCAGAATAGTAATCTTTAAATATCTTCATTAAGCTCCAGAATGTGTGCCTTTTAGTTAACTTTCACCAAGTACTCCATAATTACTGCAATTCTCAAATACAAACGATTAAGTAATAATTCTTTGCAATAATTATACAAAATGGGTTATTTACATGGGATAAATGATGCTATAAAAGTAACGTTATTTGATATCATCATACCACATGATTACGGCGTAACCACCGGAGTTACGCCGTAACCTCTTTCTGAAAAACCAAAAAATAAAGTTTTAAAGCATTGCTAAACCTTGTATGTCTAAATGAACTTTGTGGGTATGTTCTTTGGAAACCCTCACGAGTTCACTCATCTACTTGGGCCACCAAGTAGTTTAAAAGGCTTGTTGCATATGCTAAATGCAACCGTGATTCCTACAAAAATGAGTTAGGTTTGTATTTCTTGTATATTTCTCTTTGAGTAATTTTATACTATTAGTTTGTTTTCATGATCACAATCGAAAATGAGCTTGCTCAAGATGGAGATTTTCTAGATTTCTCCACTGGCTTATTACATTTTATATGTTCAGAAGCAATGCTCAAGGGAGTTTCTTGTTCTAATTCTACTCTTCCTGTTTATTTCATTTCCTTAATGTACAATAGGGACATTGTACAAAACAAGTGGGGGATGAGAGTAGAATTATCACTTGACCTATTCTTGCCTTCAATTTTCTAGTTTTCTTTAAAAAATGGTGCAAATTTTAAAAAATTTGACATGTTTTTCTTACTGAACTATAATTATCTTTGCCGAATGCACATTACCCTTTATTATTACTTGGTGAGGTTAAGCCTAATGATTCCATTTTCATCTCATTATACAAAAATCGACCAAAATATTAAGTGTGTCGGTAGTATTGTAGACTTTAGAACTTGGCATGTACATCATTTCGAGACCTAATTGATTAGCAGGAATAGATGGTTCGAGAAGGCAACATTTAGGAATTCACCCAAATAGCCATTATGTGTGTGTTTATTGACTTGTTACACTGACTTGTCAACCCCCTGTGTTAAAACCCTTTCGTTTTACTCATCATTAATGCAAGATACCCCTAGATCACCCTTGTTGAGCCAATCTATGTTTTCACCTAATATTATATGTTTCGTTACACCATTTCACCTTAGCCAACCTTGTAGTTTATATTTATCTTTGTATTGAATTTTTTGGCTACCTATGTCCAAGGTTCAGGAAAATAGTTTGAAGATTGGCACTTTCATTGAAGACATATTATTATGATCATGGAATACCCCCCTCGGTATTATCACTTTCAATAATCTTTATCTCAAGTGAGGGGATATGCGATATGTAATATATAGGAGTAATATAAAAAAAGAAAAAAGAAAAGGTGGTGAAACTATAAGCCACCTAGTGATCTAACTCCTAATGTTGGTTACGTGTTATAAAACCAACTAAGTAAAAAGGTGATGCAATTATAATCCACCTAGTGATTATGGGGATGGTGTAATTATAAGTTGTCCGAAGTATATAGGTGGTCCAACTATAAGCCACCTAGTGAAGAACGGGTTAACATGCTCTGCAAGATCTCATTATTAGCTAACCCATTATGATGATATGATTATATTTTTGGACTTGGAGACTTGGACTATGGATGGACAGTAGCCGGTTATGGATACCTTAGATTATATAAGACTATTTGTTTTGTGTTTTTATCTTAAAACCAATTAAATTTGTATCCATGTCTATCTTAACCCTTATATCACCAAATAAACCTGTGTTATGTCACCCATGTTTCCTTTAAGAATTTTTTAGACCCTAACTCTAACCGGTGCAGATTTGTGTACTCTCTAAGCTTATGATAGAAAACATGCTATGACTATGCAGATGAGCGATCACCCCGAAAATGAACACTTAGACTAGTTGAGAGTTGAGTGATTTTTGATCCCTTTTTTGTGAGGTGTTTGGCTTTGATGTTTCTAGCATAAGTATTTTATAGATTCATTTATTTGATTTAAATTAGAGAAATCTTTTTATAAACTATTTCTAGCAGGTATACTTGAAAGGCAATCGAAGTCTAAGTGGGGGGTATATTTGACAACATCGAATATTTGATACTTTTTTAGTGTCAATTTTCCCTAAAAATACTTGAGATTGTATTTAAATATACTTGTATTCAATCTTTTATAGTTATTTCGTTATTTTTAAGTAAAATGCAAGTTGTGACAAGAAACATAGGAAAAGACGTAAAACTTGAGAATAACACGGGATTTTACGAGGCTTTTACGGCGTAACCCCTACGATAGTGTTACCGCCGTGATTTATTCAAGGCAGAACACATCACCAGTAAGATTACGAGTAAACAACATAAGTTTACGCCGTAACATTATTATTATGGATGGATAAGTCATCTAAGTCAGCATTATGACATGATGTGGACACTTGGTTTCCCCGTAACATCCTTTAAGCCTACAAGATGGAAAGTGCACATCAGTAGTTTATGGCCTAAACCTCTAAAAGTTTATGCCTTAACTTATTCAAAATCTATAAATAGAGGCCTTATTCAACTACTTTAACATCAACCATTCTATAGCATATCCACTGGGTGATCAAGGCCTTTATACCTCGAAGAGTTCCACCAGAAGTCCAAGGGAGATCACACTTAACTTACTTTTGTCTTTAATCGTTCATAAACAACTTCTGTAAGAATTATGAGTTTTCCATCTATGATTATCTTTATTAATTCTTACTTTGTTATTGTTATGAGCGGCTAAGCACTTTAAGTGCTAGCCTAGTCATGAATTTACTATCGTTATAATGTTTGTTTCCTTTTAGATTATGGTTTCATTGGATAGCCTTTGACTATCGTGCAACCTTGGGTTTTTGTAGTATTACAGGTGGTTTAGATCATGTTAATCCTGTTATTAGATTACCACTTGAACATGGGATTAGCAGGGTACTAGGAAAGGTTGATCATCCTAACCTTAGTGTAGGAACGAACCGGGTTACCGCCTCTATCACTTAATATGCTTAAAAAGCATAAGAAGTCTTTCAGAGAGGGTTAATAATATGTATAGGTTATTAGACTAGTTCTTGGGATACTTAGGATTAATCATTATGACCTGGTTGCTCTATCTTTGTGACTTTCAAGGGATTTGGGATCGCAGGAATTATAGGGCAGACTGAAGATATCTATTCACATCTGTCGACTTTAGAAACCACCAATGAAACCATGATGTAACATTGTATAGGAAAACGTAGTTATAATGATAGTAATGAAATGGTTAGGCTAGCACGCTTCTCTCCCTGATATCTTCTAATACTTTACTTTTCGCATATTTACTTTCTTGTTAATCTAAAAATCAATCTGAAACCCATTCTTAAAACGTAACACTTTCAAATTTAAACTAATTGACACTTAGCTCTTGGGACGACCTCAGATTTACCATCTTTACACTACTCACGGTCGGGTTCTCTACCAGTTAGTGCATTCATCAGGTGAATTGAGTTTTATAAATTTAAAACTTGAATAAATATATTTTAAAATAAAATACGCATCAGCAAGTATGCATGAAACAATGTAGACCATCCATGAGTCTAATAAACAAAAAGTGCCTGTTTTGAGACAACCCATCTTGTATCCTCCCCTTTTAATTTCATTATTTCATTTAGTTTAGTTTTGTACTTTTTTTAACTTTGTTTTCAGGTTGCTATAGCTGAGAAATCAATAATCAAGAACACCTCAGCTAGTAGTTACATGAGTAAAACAATAGCTATAGTCTATAACTACGATGTAGTTGGATACCATGACTATGCCATTGTCAAGCCAAATTCCCAAAAAATTTATTTTCAAAACTGTAACTACGGCGTAGTTCAACCCTTCAAGTACGTCGTAGTTGATCTGGGAACTTTATGGCCTACTTTTATTCTTATAACTACTGTGTAGTTCCACCTATGGACTACGCCGTAGTTCAAACCTGAAACCATAATTATTTTTGAAAATAATTTGGAATCTTACAAATCCGTGTACATTTAGTAGATGAACTTTGTGGGTGTGTTCAGTGGAAACCCTTACGAGACTTCACTCGTCTACTTGGGCCCCCGAGTGCTTTAAAAGGCTTGTTGCATAAGCTAAATGCAAACATGATTATTACGAAAGTGAGTTAGGTTTTCCATATTTTGTTTGTTTAAACGTTTAATGCTTTAGGTTTGTTAAGTGATTTCAGGGAACACGAGTTTGCTCAAAATTTTCAAGACAGGAGTCCATGTCATATAGTTTTAGTTTTGAAGAGCGATACTCAGGGGAGTCTTTCGTTTTAATTCTACTCTTGTTTTTAAATTTTCATTTCCTTAATTGTACAATAGAGACATTATACAAACCAAGTGGGGGGATGGGAGTAGAATTACTACTTGATCGATAATTGCCTTTGATTTTCTATTTTATTTTGAAAAATTGTGCCATTTTCAAAAAAAATTGATATGTTTTTCATACTGAAACTAGAATAGATCATTGTCGAGCATAAATTACCCTTTATTTCTATTGGTTAGGTTTGCCTAACATTCAATTTTCATATGTTATTACATAAATCCACCAAATATGAGTGTGCCGGTAGTATTGTAGACTTTAGAACTTGGCATGTACATCATTTCAAGATCTAATTGAGTGATAGAGATAGATAGTTTAAAAAGGAAACATTATAGGATTTTCACCCAAATTTAGCCCATATGTGTATTGTTATGTGTGTTTATCGACTTGTTACAATGAATTGTTGACCTCTCGTGATAAAACCCTTGGTTGCACTCACTTTTAGTGCAAGATACCCCTAGAAAAACTTGTTTAGCCATTTTTTGTTTTTACCCCAAATTGTTTATGTTTCGTATCACCATTACACCTTTGCCTACCTTATAGTCTTTAAATTCAACGTTGAGGAGTTACTGGCTGCTTGAAATCCATGGTTTAGGTGAATGGGTTCGGGAATCATGCTTATATGAAAGACCTGTCATTGAAGACACCTCGTATCACTAATACTTTTGATACTGATTATCTCAAGTGGGGGGATGTTTATTGTATTACATGTTACAGAAGTTATATCTTGTATTGTTATAAAAAAAAGTTGTAGTATTTCATTTTTCTTCTGTAGCATGATGTTATAGTACTAAGTGTTGGTTATCAAATGATACAAACTTTCATTCGAAGAGTATTAAAGACTTTGAGTTGGTACGTTTATAAACCAACTACTTTACTGAAGGTTGGGCTAGTATGCTTCTGCTTCATTAAATTTTAGAATTTTACATCTATATCACCGAGACTAGCCCATTATTATTAATGATCATATTCTCAAACATTAATGTTTAATATAATGGAAGGATAGTAGCCAGTGATGATGAAACCATGGATTTTTAGACTATTCATTTTAGGTTTATTTATTATACTAATTATATGTGTATCCTATGTCTAATTTTGCCCTTTTAATAGTTTTAGCCTTTAGCTTGTCGAGTTAAGGATTTGAGCAATCACATGTGTCTCGTTCATGGATTTGGACGAGCATGTATGGTTTTGTTGCTTTTTCTAGAGCATTGGTATTGGCTAAGATTATTCACCTGTTTAAACCTGTGTGTGTTACCTATATTGCCTTTAAGAGCTATTTAGACTTTAACTCTAGTTCGTGTAGTATTGCGTACTTTCCAAGCTTATGATAGAATACATGTTATGACAGTGCTATTGAGTGATTGTTGGATCAATTTACTGAATAGATCTTAATCTTCAGCTTGCAAAGAGTTTGCTCCTTTAGATGATTCTAAAGCAACAATAATAAAACACTGAGTAGACACTATTGATTATGCGGAATCTAATCAATAATGCTAAGAAGAAAAATATTGAATATCACAAAAGAACTTTTATATTAAACTTTGAATCTGCCTAGGTTGCAGATTACAAACTATGATTACTATTCGATCTCTATGATCTGTGTAGAACTATATCTACTAACTATGCCTAGGGTTCCTTTTATAGACTAATAAAAACCTAATGGGCTTTACAAAACACGTATAAAGATAATGCATATCATTTCCTAAGATATCTCATGCATATCTTTAACTCTAACTAACTTCTGCGTAAGCAGACTTAACTATTACATAAGCAGTATTAACTATTTAACACTACCAGTACTAACTATGATAATCCTTCTACCAGTACTAACTATGTAACTAGCAGAACTAACTATAATACACTAACAGGATTAAGTCTGTTATACAAAATTCCTAACAATCCTCCCCTAAACTTGAACTTCACTTGTTAACTTCAAGTTTCTTTAGTTGTCTTCAGTTTTGGCTTTTGAGAATTTGTGTCCAAACATTTCTTTAAGTCCTTAGCTTCTTTTTTCTTTTAGTCTTTGTCTTCTCTTCATTACAGCTACACAGCAACATCCAACTAAGTTGGCTTTGTAGTTTTTGGCAAACTACCAGCCATCAACGGATTTGATATGTCTTTACCATGAGCCGTTTGCTATGGACTAGTCAATGCTTCATTGCAATAACAAGGTGCATTGATAACCTTATAGTTTTTAGCAAACTATCAGCTATCAACAGATTTGAGATCTCTTTGCCAGTAGTCGTTTGCTCTGGAGTAGCCAACTCTTTGTTTTAAAAACATGGTGAGTTGATTACCATACAATTTTTGGTAAACTGTCAACCACCAACGGATTTGAGAAGTCTTTACCAAAGCCATTTGCCTTGGACTAGCCAGTTCTTGATGTCTGTTAGACATGATGAACTGATGACCATTTGTTGTGTGATGATTAAACCAACACGTAAACAATCCTTCCCAATTCCATCATAGTCCATAGTTTCCAAAAAAAAATATGCTCACTCCTACTAAGAGACTCATCACTTTCTTATCCCAGCTTGCTTCTCAATCATCTTTAGGAGTTGATAACAAACTTCATCCATTGTTCCATCTAGAAGCTTCATCTTTAGCATTACTTGGCAAGCATCTTTTAACAAACGATATTTTCTATCTGCTAACATATATATAGTAGATGCATCCAATGTTAGACAATGTAATGCACAAGTAGGATAGTACCTCCAATTAATTATCTTCTGTTGAAGTGGCAAACTCCAGATTGCATCATCACTAAGAGGTGGATCAAACATGGTCTTGAGATCACCCCAAAGTACTCTGTCATACATCTCTTCAGGTCTATTTGCCCCATACTTCTTTATCACCAATCTGTACAACTCTATAAGATCGTCTCTTGAAAAGTCTTTAAGTATGGCTCCAAAACTCATATAAATTTTATCAGAACCATCTCTTCTTATGATCTGATAAGCAGCGTTTTGACTTGATTGAGAAATGATCTTCCAATTAACAATAGTAGGAGGTTTTGTAGCAGTTAGAATAGCATCTACTCCAATCTCTAATTCTGATGAAGCATCTTTAACTTTATCTTTCACAAATGCTTCTCTTTCAATGTTAAACTCATCTTATGCAGTCTTGGCAATATTTATTCCCTTTCTTGCCTTTTGCTTCCTTCTCTTTCCTGTTTTCTTAACTGGCACTTCAGCTTCTTCTTCCTTTACAACTTCATCTTTTCCCTTTGTGATTGAAGCATCCTCAATGTCAATCTTCTGTTTCTTTGAAGTTTCTTGTTCTAGCTGTAATCCATGTCTTTCCATTCTTGCTTCAGTTTCCATGGGCACAAAGCTTTCAATACTTTTCATCAGCTTTTCAAATTCAGTCTTGAACTCTTTAAAAGAAAGCTTCTTCAATTAAGATAATTTCCATGAGCTCTGATTCTTGATGAAGGTACTCATGTACTCTCTTTGTTGTGCTTGTGTCATTGGCTTACTCCTTTTTGCTTTAGCTTTTTGTTCAGCATAGAACTTTTTCTTCTCATTTATCATTTCCACCATTCTTTTTGCAAAATCATCATTGCTTATACTTTCTCCCTGGAGACTCTTGACTACCTCTGTATTAGCTTCTAGTTTTGCCCTAATGGTGTCCCAATCTTATTCAGTATAAAACTGTGCAGCTTCTTGAACTTCAGCCTTTCTTTTCAGTTATTGCTCTGACAATTCTTGTTCTTCATGCACTCTTTTGGCTACCATCTTATCTAAATGAATCTGTTTTGCAACTTCTTCGTCCATTTGAGCTTGCAATCTTATGGCCTCTTCTAATCTAGCTTCTTCTTGTCTTATTTGTTCTTTAGTCTTATGAGTAGCCTGGATATCCTCTTCAACCATCTGAGCTTTTCCTTCCCTTTGACCCTTTTTAGGAGAAAGAATTATACTAGAAGTACTAATTGATGTTCTACCAGTATCAACTTTAGTACTACCAGTATTAACATCTTCAATACCAGTATTAATCTCAACTCTACCAGTATTAATCTCATCCTCAGCATCCAATCCAGTATTAATGTTTTTAGCCATTGACCTTGCTCTCCTCCTATATCTCTTGCCCTTATCAGTCGACTTTGCTTTGCTAACACTTTGAGAAGCAACTTTTGACAAAGTTTTAGCTGCCTCCAAGATTGTAGGACTGATTTCTTCTTCTTGAGCCTCCCCTGAAGCTTTTGTAGGAGTAACAAAATCTGTTGACTTCTCTTTCATGGATTCTCTAACCAAAGATACTAGAGGATCATCATCAATATCCTGAATTATCCTCCCCTGATCCTCTGGTTCTTCACCCTCTGATGCAGACACAATCACCTTCTTGGATTTCCTCTTCAAAGCTAATTTACCAATTTAACCACAGCATTCCCTAGTGTCTGTTTGGTTTCCTTCAACTCTTTCTCCAAACTAGTAACCTTGTTCACCAAGTTAGGTACAAGTACCATCAATTCCTTGAGTTGTATACTGGCCTCAGCACTTCCTGATGTGTTACCTTTAGGGAGAGGTGCTTCATAGGACCTAGGTGGTGAGTAATGAGGTGGTGAGTAAGGTGGTGATTGAAGTGGTGAGTGAGGTGGTGATTGATGAGGTGAGTGAGGTGGTGATTGATGAGGTGAGTGAGGTGGTGATTGATGAGGTGAGTGAGGTGGTGATTGAATAGGTGGTAGGGATGTGGATGGTAGTGGATCAACAGGTGTGTGATGGGGTTCAGCTGGTTGTGCTGATCCTTCACCTTGATCCATAGCTGCACCTGCCAACATAGCAGGCAGCAATGGTACAAAATCCCCTGCATAACCCCTTTTCATGTTTGCAAAAAGCTTTTTGGTCAAAGTTGGGGCTAAATACTTTCCTTTAGATTCAGTATTAATGTCCAAAATAATTTGTAAAAATCTTGGATACATTAAAAATTTTGTATTACTCTCCAAGTTATGAACCATTCCATCAAAAATCATTTTAGAAAAATTATAAACCCTAATTATTGAATAGTCAGATTCAATGCATAGGAACAAGTACTACAAATTGATACCATCCTACCAGATCTTAGAGCTTAAGCACAGTATAAAATATGATGAGATTTAAAAATTTCCATGGGGTTCTGAAAAATTCTTTTCCAAAAAGTTAATTCCCTCAGTAAACTACCCCTATGTGGCTTACACCAAATATATTTCAGCATAGATCAGATTATGTATTCCTGTTGCATCTGCCAATTGAAGTTTACTCTAACAGAATGCCTCAGTAATAGTATACTCTTTAGAGTCTATAGATGCTACTAATTGTTGAGTCCCATTAGCAAGTGTTCTGACTGTGGCAGTTTGCCAGAACTGTTTGACTAGGGAGTCATAGATAGTAGGATTATGAGTTAAGGCATACCTGAGAGATGTACCTTTTAAGAAATCCACTACCTTAGTGAAACCAACACTTTCATTGGTTTGTCAGGTAAGCTACCATATCTATGGACTTGTTTGTCACTTTAGAATTGGCCATATGAAAACACGCTTGATGAACAAAAGTCGTAAGAATTCAAATTCTAGTGCTGGGTTTGATATGAGTGAATTACTAAGTACTGGTTAGAGAGAGAGAGAATTGAGTTTGTACGATGAATGAATCAACGGTTCTTATTGGACCGGACTGTATAAAAAGAAGTTTCTTTAGAGCAAAGAAAGATATTTTATAGAATAAAGTGCAGTAATTATCCAAATAGAAAACCTATCTTAGAAGTATGCGCCGTAAAAATCTCTAACGGTAATATTTAAATAAGAAAAATCAATTTTCCCTCACCAACAAACACACGGTCATCTACCAGACTTAACATTAGCCTACCAGACTAATCATAGGTCTTCCAGAATTAACTTATAGACTACCAGAATTAACTTATAGACTATCAGAATTAACTCTAGTACTTAGTACTTACAGGACCTATATATGAGTAGAATTGGCAGCACCAGCTTTATCCATCTCAAATCCATTCTTTATCTTGAAAAGTTAGATCAAAAACAAGAAAAATGTTACATAGATCATTAACTTGAACTACACTATTCCTAACTTCCAGTATTAAATACTATAGCAGTATTAATTTTAACTAGAAGTACTTACTATACTTTACAACCTTTACAATTTTAACCTCCCTCAAATGTAGCTACAGATTTAACATTCCAATGCTAACCACCAAAAAGTTAAATCTTGTGACATCAAATCCTTTGGTGAGAAGGTCTGCAACATTAGAATCTGTGTGAATCTTGATAACCTCTATCAGTCTCTTCTCATAATAATCTCTTATAAAATGGAAACGAATCTCAATATGCTTGGTCCTTGATTGATGCATACATGGATCTTGATGAAATTATAGTGCTTTCATTATACAATAGGGATTTTGTTGTTCATGAAATTGAAACCATAATCCATCATCTGTTTGAATTCTGTATCCATAATACTTGCCCACAACAGTTAGCAGCTGCAACATATTCTGCCTCGATAGTAGAATTTGCCACAATAGTTTGCTTCTTGCTATTGCCAAGATATATATCTTCTTCCAAGAAATTGACATCCACCTGTTGTTGATTTTTTGTCAAGGCTGGCTCCTCCATAATCACTATATGAGTAAGCTTCAAGTTCAAAAGGTGAATCCCTAGGATACCATAAACCTAATTTGGGTTGATGTTTGAGGTACCTAAAAATCTTTTACTGCATTTAAGTGTAAGGCTTTTGGAGTGACTTGAAATCTATCACAGGCACAAACAACAAACATAATGTCTGGCCTTGATGCAGTCAAATACATTAGAGAGCCAATCAAAGACCTATAGACATGTACGTCTACATCTACACCATCTTCATCCTTGACCAGTGGTTTATTAGACTCAATAGGAGTAGTAGCTGTTCTGATGGACAAAAAATCAAACTTCTTTAAGATGTCAGCTACATACTTATCCTGACCAATAAAGATTTCATCGGGTTGTTGCTTTAGTTGAAGTCCTAAAAAGAATGTGATTTCACCCATGAACTCATCTGGAATCTTTTGTGCATACATTCTTCAAACTCTATACACATAGACTTCTTAGTAGAGCCAAAAATAATGTCATCCACATACACTTGGACTAACATAATGTTACTCTTTTTCTTCTTGATAAACAATGTTTTGTCTATGGTACCTCTTCTGAAACCATTTTCCATCAAAAAAGACTGAAAAGTGTCTCATACTAAGCTCTAGGAGCTTGATGTAGACCATAAAGAGCTTTGATCACTTTTATAGGACTTTGTTTGGAATGAGGCGAGATCAACAAAAGCCTGGAGGTTGATGAAACATGCACATTCCTCTTCAATAGTGCATAAAATAAAGAAATGCACTTTTAACATCCTTTATTGGTAGACAGTAAATCCCATGTATGATGCAAAGGCTAAAAATAACCTAATTGCCTCAATTCTGGCAACAGGTGCAAAAACCTCATCATAATCTATACCTTCCTCCTGTCTAAACCTTGTGCTACAGCCGTGCTTTGTATTTACAACAATACTTTCTCTCATCCCTCTAATTCTTGATAGACCACTGTGCTAATTACCTTTTTCCCATATGGCAAATCAACAAGTACCTAAACCTTTTATAGTTTGAACTGAAGCAATTCTTCTTGCATTGCTTTAACCCAGCTTTCATCTTGTAAGGCTTGTGATATAGTCTTGGGTTCTTCTTGAGAGAGAAAACATGCAAACAAACAGTTCTGATGATCCTTGTGATTTGTTCTGATCTGTTTGTGAATGTAAACTTTTACCAAGGCTTGTATTGTGCCTATAAAATGCCTTTTAAATCTTCCCTCTTGTTTGAACTGCTGATGTAGGATCTCCTAGAATTTATCCTTTTGGATGATCCTTATGAATTCTGAGTGTGGGAATAGGACTGACAGCAATGGTGTTATCCATGTTGTTGAAATCAGCCACTGCACCCACATCTTCATCATCATAAGCTCCATTGAATATTCCATCATTTGGTGAGAGGTATCAGAGCATTTCATAAAGTCAGGCATATTTGGATCAATGGGTAAATCAGCATTAGGGAGAGTAGATGCATCAATAGGTATTTTTCCTCCAAGATAGACAAATGATGATTCACCAGCATTTGCACCTGTGGGAGTACTAGCAGCACTAACATATGGTGTGTTAGACCTATCAGTACTAACAAAGGGCCTATCAGTACTAACATATGGCCTATCAGTACTAACAGATGGCCTATCAGTACTAAGCTTGTTAGTACTTGTAGCCTGAGCTGCCTTCTTTTGAGATGCAATTCTCCTCTTTTCTTCTTCAAAGGCTTGTCTTGAAACATCATCCATAGCTTTAGCAGCCAATTCTTGAGTAACCATCATCTCAAGTTCATCTTGCAAGTCTTGTTCACTTTCCTTGTTAGCAGCATCTTCTGAGTCTTGTACATCATTGTCTTTAGGAGAACTTTCAGAAGATTTTTCATGTGCAGCTGGAGGAACATCTTCTACTGGAATCCTTGTCCTATGAGGTTGTAGTGGAAGCAGTATGTATTCCTGAGTAGGTCCTTTATCTTTTCCTGATGAACCTGCAACATAAGAATCTTGTGTACCTGCATCCACATTAACTTGATTTTCTACACTAACAGGAATATAGTTCATTGAATTGGTGAGAAAATCAAGATCAAACATCCAATTAGGACCAGTTCCTGCCACATTTGGTTGATCTTCAAGAAAATTGATGTGCAGATTCTCTTCTACCCTTTTGGTCCTTTTGTTGTATACTCTAAAGGCTTTACTAGAGGTAGAGTATCCAAGCAAATAACCTTCATCAGATTTCCTATCAAATTTGCCCAAGGAATCTAAGGTGTTTAAAATAGTCAAGGGGCGCCTAAAAGGTCTCATAAAACTAATACTAGGTGATTTACCTATTAATAGTTCATAAGGTGTCTTATTTTGAGGTTTGGTCACTAATACCCTATTCAGTACATAGCAAGTAGTATTAACTGCCTCTGCCCAAAATGGGATAGGTAATAGTGAGTCTGCTAACATAGCTCTTGCTGCCTTAATTAGGGTCCTGTTTTTCCTTTCTGCAACACCTTTTTGCTGTGGAGTTCTAGCTACACTAAACTCCCTTTTGATTCCTTTTTTAGCAAAAAATTCATTCATAGCATGATTCTTAAACTCTGTCTCATTATCACATCTAATGATTTTAACATTATAATTCAATTGTTTTTCTAAGCCTATGATAAGATTACAAAGGATTTTAGATGTTTCATCCTTGGTAGCTAAGAAAAATACCCAACTAAATCTGCTGAAATCATCAGTCACAACCAGCAGTACCTACTTTCTACAGAGACAGGTCCAAATAAGTCTATATGAAGTAATTCTAAGGGCTTTCTGATGATTCTTTCTAACTTGGCCTTACATGAGGCCTTGTGTTGCTTACCCTTCTTGCAAGCAACACAAGTGTGGTCATTCACAAATACGTTTGAAGGTAAACCTCTAACTAGGTAACCTTTAACAAGTTTGTTTAT
>BQNB010044016.1:6477-41097 GCA_026074375.1 Tanacetum coccineum
TAATTCATTAACTGTACTTAATTTTTTAAAACAATAATCACAAGTCATACCCGCCCATCGGGCGGGTTTTGCAACTAGTATATATATATATAGTAATTGCTTAATACATATATAGTATATAACCAAAATAATCAAATAATAAGAAGAGTAAGTATTCCGTAAGGTTTTTAAGAAAATTACTTTTATCCAAAGTAAAATTCAAAACCTTCCCGGGCCGTGGTCTCGACGAGGCGTGAATTGAAAATTGAGGTTAAGTTTATGATCGAGTGATTGAATAATCAATATTTTGATTTGGATTCTATTTCTACTAATGAAATGTAAAAACAAGTAAATGCAAGCAAAAAACGAAAGCAATTAAGATTGAAACACTAAAACGATAACGGGAATCAAAACCCGAGCATTAAAAACTTAAATTCTAAAATTTTAACCCTAAAAATGCAAATTTAATTTTTAACAGTCCTAAATGATTAAAAATAATTTTAGAAAAAAGAATTATATTTTTTTGACTTTTAATTAATTTTTTATGAATTAAAAATAATTTTAATCTAAATAAAATATTAAAAATGGTTAACTAATTATTAAAAATCTAGAAAATTATGAAAAATACTTTAGCCTATGTAGAATCTATAAAAAATGTAAACTGGAAAGTTGGCTGAACAAATAAGCTGTCAAAAAGCTAATAAGCCTAGTAAGCTAAAATTGGAAAAGAAGTATTAATATTAAATATATCAAACCTATAAACGAAAAAGACCTCAGGGCAGTTGGTAGTGTGTGGTGGTGTTAAGGTGTTGGCTATGAGAAGGGGGAGGTCACAGGTTCGAACCCTGTGGCTTCCCTTTTTGTAAAACCCCTTTTTTTAATTTTTCTTTTTTACAAACTAAAGAACAGGGAAAAAAAAAGTAAACTAGAAAAAGGAACTTTTTATCTGAAGCATATTAAATTAAGTCAGAAATAAGCTGAAACAAACTCATTTTTACTCAATAATCTAACTAGATTTCCAAGCAAATCCAAGTTAAGCCAAAAGCTCAAATAAGCTAACTAAAAGCTCAAAATGCTATCAAAAGCCTAAAGCTAAGCTAATTAAGCACTAAGGAACCAGAATTAAGCATAACAAATAAGCAAATTAAGCTAAAAGATAATAAGCAGTTTACAATATTTTTGGTTTTTAAGAGTTTTAAGGCTAAATGGCTACTAGCAGCCCTATTTAATAAGCTAGTAAGAGCTTTTTACAGCCTTAAAAGCCCAAACAGATTTAGCTTATTAGCCAAAAAGCTTGTGCCGATGATTTTCCAGGACCTAAAACAAACATATTACCGAAACTAATCTAGGACAAAAGTAGGCTCTGAAACTCTAAACTAAGAACACTAAGAGGCAATTTATGATAGATTATGGTAATAACACAAAAACAAATGCTGAGCCTAAAAACTTCATACTTTCTATTGCATTATAGACCCATAAATTAACTTATAAACAACACTAATAAGCAAATCCAAAGAAAGGCTACATATAAGCTGATAGCAATAAACTAAAGTCCACATAGTTCAAAACACACATACAAAAAACATTGAAAATAAGTTTTGACCCCTAAAAACTTATGAAAACTGAGTAAAATTACTTAAATAAGCTTAACAAAGTTGGATTTTGAACCAAAGTGAGCTCAAACAGCATTAACTTAAGTTAATGCTGCTTGACCCAAACACTCCTTTAAAACTTTTAAATTCATTTTTTAAGCTTATATACAGAATTAGTATTAAGCTATGAAATACCAAAACAGATTAAGCATAAGATGATTTAAGAACAAAAAAAGCATCAAGAACTCAGAAATAAGCTCAGACCAATAAGCACAAACAATTAAGCAGTTTAAAGCTCAAATAGGACAGTTTATAAGAAAACAACATCTAAATGATTTCGAAGCAAAAACCGAGATCAAAAGCAACATTAAGGCATAATAAGCATCAATAAGCAAAGTAAAAGCAGTTTTAATAAGCAAACAGGTAATTAAGCAAAAAAACGAAAATGAAGACTTACATAGCCTTGCTTAAACAAGGCATAGAATTGCTCAAAAGCTTACTAACAAAGCTCCCCGCTAATCAATAGATAAGCTGGTGAGGTCCATAAAGCCCATCCTTTTCCCGGCTTACGATCCAATCAGCAGGTAATTGAAATTGTGATTTAAATGAAACAGTAAAAGCTTAGATAAGGATTTTGAGAAAGCTTAAACTACGAAACGCCTAGATTATAAGAGCATTATTTAATGACTTTAAAACAATATTAACCTGATTGCATTAGAATAAAACAAATTTACAAATTTACTTAGAACTAAAAATTCATTTATATTAAAAAAGGGTACAAGCTGAAATATAAAATACAATTTAAAGGAAAATAAGCAGTAAAATAAGCATAACCTACACTACTCCTATATTACATCCCTTCACAAAGGAAAATCCTAATCTATTTATAGAAAAAACTAAGGGCACAGGGTGTGCTAGTTGTGTTTCTTGTGTGAGGAGGAATGAACCCTTCATCCTGGCCTTCCAATCTTTCTTTCTTTCCAAGCTTTTAAAAATCATATCCCTTATTCTTTTGTCAATAACTCTGTCCACACAGAGAATGAGGATTGTGCCAAGTGGCTGTCTTCTTCATGGGATAATAGGATTAAATTAGAGTGTTACGTGTTGTGGGAAAAAATTTAAGGGTGTTTTTTGTCTGTTAGCAGTGTACACGATAGGGATGATGGGAATATGTTTTTTGGTTTGGAGGCAGGAATGATTATCGTTTGATTAGTTAACCGAGTTAGGGGAAAGTGACTAATGGTGTAAAGGTAGGTAAGGATATGAAAGGGGCCAAATGTTGTATATCCTAAGGCCTTGCTAGCAGTGTTAGTCCTTAAGGACTAACTGTGAAAGGGTTTTAAAAGGGTTATGGGCTAACGGGGTTATCTGGTTTGGGCCTTAGCTAAAATGTTATGGGCTTTTTAATTTGGTTTAGGCCATGATTTATTTAAGAAGGATTTTGGGCTTTTTGATTAACTAATAAGCACTTTAGGCTGACTCGGCCCGTTAACTCGGGTGCGGGTTGGCCCATTTAAGAGGCACATGTCTTCGGCTTTGATTTTTTCACGCTTATTCCATTTTCGTGCCTGGTTTGTCGGTTTTGGCTTTTTTTGTCCTTTAGTGAATTAACTGATACCGTGCACAACACAAATATGCAAACTCGAAACACATATTTGGCATTTATGATCCGTTTTTGATCATTTAGAGCTCGTTTTTAATAGGAAAAGGTATGGTAAATTAAGCACATACAAAAATCCCACATACTAAACTATTGTCGTGTCCTCACGCAATGCTATATGTAAATACTTTAGAAAACTAAGAGTCTTAATTCCCCATGACTAATTACCCTGAAAAAGTAGCTAAGTATTCATCATAAGGAATTAAGAACTCAATAGATTTGAAAAGCCCTATTTTGACCATTTTACAAATCTAAACTAATTACCAGACATATTTTTTTTTTATTTTCCTTTTTCTAACTAAATGTCAAACGTTTCGTTTATTTCATAACCTTAGGTCCTAGAACAAAGAAGCACTTCAATTCTAAAGTGCCCAAAAAGGATAAATTCATCGTACCTGACTTTTTACTTGTCCCCAAACCAAATTAAAAACAAAATCACCGTTAAATATAAGTTAAGATGCTACACTACTCATGACTTGAAACTGTAACTTTTCAATTCCCGACAATTATAATATAGTAGGTAAGGCGCTTATTTTCAAATTTCAAACCATGATCAACCTTTTTGTAAGAAAATTGCAATATTTCCTATGCTTGCACGTTCCACCCAAGAATTATGATTTTGAAGGCGAGATCATCCCATGTAGCGACTTTCTTTTTTTGGCACAAAGCACCCAGCCGAGCCCGGCATAGGTGACTGATTGGATTGATTTTTAAGCTAAACCTATAATATACAATCAAATATAGTTATAATAGTATAATCTAAAAATAATCAATTGAAACCTAGACGTATATAGAATTATCCCCGGGACGTTTATTCCCCTCAGCGAGGCTTTGAGCTTGAGAATCGATACAGTCGCAAATTGGAGTTTTGAATGAGATTATTAGAATAGGTAGTTTAAGAAAGCAAAATTAATCAATAATAAAGCAACAAACGATTGAGAAAAAACCATAAAATTATGAAAATATACTGAAAAAACGAGATGCAGAATCCCGAACAAGGGGTCAAAAACCTAAAATCTTAAAAATTAAACCCTACAAAGAAATTTTTACTTCTAATCTACTCTAAGGGACTAATAATGAAGAATGAAAAAGACTAGACCGAAAACGGAGTTAAAAAGATAAACGAGCTCTAAAAATTAAAAAAAAACAAAAACGGGGGTAAATCCCGTTCTTTAAAAAGTACGATTTTGCAAAAACGACCCTACGAACGATTTTCTATTTTTCCTAAGTGCATACTGATAAAATAAAATTTTCTAAAAAAGAAAAATATTTTTTTTGATAATTTTTCTATTTATTTTGAATTAATTAAGATTTTAAAGAAAATAAATTATAAAAAATACTAAACTAATTTTTAAAAATCTGAAAAAAATACTGAAAATACTTAAGCTTAAAACAAATCTAAGAAAAATAATAAACCTAAAATTGAGCTTATAAATAAGCTCAGAAAAAGCCCAAACGAGCTTAAAGCTTAAAGGCAAAAAAAACTACTTATAATAAATTGTGAAAGAGGAGTCTTGAAAAAGACCCAAGGGCAAGCGGTAGAGAGTGTGTGTTGTGAACGGGAGGTGAGGGGTTCGAGTCCCACTCACACTCTTTTTTATGATGCTACAGTAACAATTTTTTTTAAAACTTTTTATACAAACTAAATAAGCACATTGCACTAATCATTTTTCATAACTACAACTTTTTGTGAAAAGCTAAGAATAAGCCAGAAACAGCACCTATAAGCTGACAGAATGCTTAAGTGGTCATGGCTTAAAATGCTTACTTTCTTTTTGAGTTTTAAGCAAAAATAAGCAAAAGGAAAGGAATAATAAGCAAACACAGGTAACAATGGAAACTAAATAAGCAGCTAAGAACAAAAATTAACAACTAAAGACAATAAATAAGCCAGAAAATAGTTAACAAAAACAGGCAGAATGCTTAAGTGACTTAAAGGCAAAAATGGCTTTTTTCTTTTTGATTTTTAGCACACAATAAGCAAAGGAAATGATCAATAAGCAAAGACAGACATAAAAGGAAACTAAATAAGTAAATGAGAACAAAAAGCAATAACTAAAAAAAGCACAAAATAAGCTAGGAAATCAAAAATAAGCTATCCCTACACTTACTAAAACAAAAACAGTCACTTGTGCTAAAAAATAAGCACTTTATAGTATACCAAAGACTTTAATCTATCTAGGGCTTATAGGCTATCTAGAAAAGCTAAGAAAACCTAAGGTTATGATCAATACGCTAAAAAAAAGTGCGCAAGCTTAGACATTTGCAACTGTAGGGAAAAAAAAGGAATAATATTTAACAGGGCAATTTTGCAAAGGGTAATTTTGTCTAAAAAGGACGCTTAAAAATAAGCATGCCCATAATACACTCAACACCAAAAATCAACTTAAAAACAGATGAAAAGTGCCTTGAAAAGAACTTGGTGCACAAAATTCCTAGAAGCCCCCCAAAAACACGATTTAACCTCCAAATTTTGAGAATGAAAATTGGCAAATTTTGAACTTTTAAAATCACAAGAACTATGTTGACTATAATTGAATAAAATGCAAGTAAAACCAAACGACCAAACTAACAAATTCTTGACACACACAAATGACATAATTCTAAACCTTACTTCAGGTTTTCAAAGGCTTAAACAAATAAGCTCATGAAACCTTTTTAAAATTCAACAGATTTAAGAAAACAAATAGAAAACTTGAAAAACACTTTTTGGACTTAAAAACTTTGGAAAACAGACTCTAATTGGCTCAATAAAGTTAGCCAAAGTTGGCCAAATGGCCACAACCCATGATGACACCATTTTGACCCATTTTGCAAGTTAAACCAAACACTCCTTTAGATTTCTTAAAAACAGATTTACCACTTAGAAAGACTGAATTAAGCACAAATTTCTAAAGACAAATATTAAATATGCAATATTAAGTAATAAAAAGCAAAAAGAAAAAGCAATTAAGCACTTAATTAAGCAAATAAGCAAATAAGCAGTTACAAGTAATTTAAGGCAGTTTTAACAATAAATTCAAACAAAAGACAATTAAGCTAATACCAAACACAAGTAAGCATAAAAGGGACAAATAAACATGAAAAAGCCTAAATAGGAAGAGAATAAGCTATGATAAGCTATTAATAAGCTAAATGGAAAATGAGCTTAAAAGAAAAGGAAATGAAAAGTACCTTAGACCTTTGCTCAAAACAAGGTCAAAATGTCCTAAATAAGTTCTATACCTACCCAGCTTAATAGATAAGCAATCTAGTATCCCAATGAGCCTTCCATGTTTGCTCATTCATCCATTAGCTTAACAATCAGTATCTTTTTTTTCTTTTTAATTTTTCTTAAATTCTTGTATCAAAGTTTAAAACAGGTTAAAGGTTGCTGAATTGAGAGCTTTTGTGAGCTTAAAAGAAAACAATAGTAGATTAAAACTTAGAACACAATTAAACATTAAATCTGAATTTTCATTAAAAAAAATTACAAGTACATAAAAGTTAAACTGAGTTACACTACTAAAAACTAAAACTGAACTCTAAAACTACACTCTTTTTGCCTCTAGGGCTTACAAGCTTTATATAGAAAAATACTAGCTAGGGCTTCTCTCCCTTTTTGTCTTTGTCCTCATCTCTTTGTGCTTCTTTGTAGAGACAAAACAGCTATTTGTGCTTGTTGTGTGTGTAGAAACACAAAGCCACTCTGAGCCATTCATACTAATCTTGGATCCGCAATCCATAAATCAACAACCATTGATGCGAATTTGTACTTGGAATTGCCAACCTGTGACTTTACTATAGTGGGGGGGGGGGGGGGGGGGGGGGGGGGTATTAGGATTGTGACGGTATGGAAAAGGGGTGTGGTGAGTTCAACGAGGATGAAGGGACAGTTTGGGTTTATGTGTTTGGAGGCGGGAAAACGGGGGTGCAGATAAACAGTGTATATAACAGGTTTAAATTTTGGTGACTTGGCAACTTTAGCCCCCCAAAGTGATTCTCCTCATTCAAATTTTCGTCCTTGTGTTTTTATAATTTTTGGAAATATGGCAAAAACACCCCCTCAAAGTATATAGGGATTGCAAAAAAGGGTCCTTATGTTTATAAGAAACTGCCTTTGGCAATTCCAGTCCTAGTGGTTATACTTTTGTGAATTGGCATAGTCAATCCTCACTATTCATTTAGGGCTTATAAAAAAAGGTTAATGGGCTTTGATTTGGGCCTTATCTTTGAAATGGGCTTCACAGTCTTCATGAATGATGCAAATGGGCTTTTGTCTTTATCTTGGGCCCATTTGGTCTTCAAGTGATATACTAATGGGCTTTCCTGGCCCATCAGATGGGTTCGGGTTTGACCTATTAAGTAATCTTCATGTCGGCGTGTACTTTGACTTTGAACTTTGGGCTTTGTCCTTGACTTTGTCCTTTACTGCTTTTCCATACCGTGTGTCGGTTATGTCATTTTGGCTTCGTTTTTCGTCATTTTTCTAGATATCCTTCCTGCCCAATACATTTAGCAAAACAAGCATATTTTGGCATTTAAGTATGTTTTTTGTTATTTTAGCTTGTTTTTTTAAAGGTAAAAAGTTAGTGTAATTAAACACATACCATGACTAGTCCTTTTGACACCCCACAGAGAATAGTATCGGAACTCACGGACCTTCGGTTTCAAAAACTCTTAGGCTTCCCGTTAAATAAACAATTCATTTAGAAAAATCACAACTTAAAAAAAAAGTGAAAAAAAAAATAAAAGTAAAAAAAAAAACGAAATCGTCTTAGTTCAAAAGCCTATTTAAGATTTAAGAAAAGGAATATTTTTCCCTAAATTTATTAAATCACTAATATACTACACTTAAAAAATTTATACATCCTTTAAAACAAAGAAATCATCGAGACCTTTTTGAAGGCTGCAACATCGGTTGTGAGCCGGCAAGATGCAACAAACTTTTATCAGTCTCGGATTATTATTCTTACTATGGGCCTTCTTTTGAAGACTGTCACATCGGTTGTGAGCCGGCAAGAGGCAGTAAACTTTTATCAGCCCACAGTTATTATTATTATTATTACCTCATTTTTTTACACTTTATATTACCACGATATAGAGAAAATTTCTTTTTAGAAAATTTAAGTATAAATTTGAACTAAGACTAAATAAATTATTGTTATTGACTATATTAAAAAAATCGTTGATTTAAGTTTAATTTTCGAAAAGAGCACGTATTATTAGTCAGGTTAGGAGCTTATGGGAGAAAAAGCCACAAACTACACGTATGAGCTCTTAAGATTTCCAAATAATCCTTGTTTAGCATCTTACTCATAATTAACTCTATCATTTCTCGTTCTTCGCAAATTTAAAATCTTTAATAAAAAGATCCGCGAATGCTTAGTCAAATAAACTAGCTTAGACAAGTTTATAAAGGTTAAGGGACAAAGCTAAGAGCTCAACACGCTCGATCGAGTCAAAATTTATTCTTATTCTACCCAGCAGGAAAGTCAACATTGTGATAAAACACCTATTTTATTTTTGAAATTTTTTTAAATTTTTTCATTTTTTAGTACTTTGGTGGTAAAAACGGGATTACGTGAAAACAACGACTGCTGGCACAATCAAATCGATAGATCCCCCCCATACTAGAACTGAACATTGTCCTCAATTTTTAAGAAAGGTCTCACGCTAAAACTAAAGTGCCGTTTATTAAGTATGCTCAAAGATAAACGTTATAAGATTTAGGATATTGGATTTCTATAATCATGCTAAGGATTGAAGCTCGAGTGGACGAAGGACAAAACCATGAGCATGAGAGTCTTCATAATCCGGGGCAATCCTGGACATGCAACACAAACCACGAAACACGAGAAAGGAAGAGGCGAACCTCCTCACGTCACACTTATTCATTACTACTATTATAAATAAATTAAGGATAAGCAAGGTTGCCTCCCCACGAAACCGTATTTTTGTTAACACCGAGTCATGAGCCTTCACTCGATCCCCATATCTTTGAATGGTCAAGGCGGATAGAAATGAAGAAACGGAACATCCAATATAGGAATGTTCCATCCATAAATCATCATCGGGCTTTTAGAAAAATCAAAAATGAGCTGGAAACTTTAAAAGCCCCCAAAAACATGTTGAGATAAAATGAGAAGTTTTTTCCTCTTGTTGAAGCAAGAATAACCAGTATTGGAAACTTTGTCCCTCATTTTCGGATGAAAATCGAAACTAAAGTGTCAATAACTGGACAAAAGGAATGGGTGGGTTGGTTGGTAGAAATTCTAGGCTAAAAACAAACATTCCAGGAAATATCATCCCACCACTTTTTGTAGTCAAAACACCCGTAATCGGGCTCAATATCAAGTAAACATCATCATCTAGAGGTTTTTCCCGAGGCGAGGGAGATGATAGGAACATTATAAAAATACAACGTGAAATGATTATACTCATAAAGGGAAAATAGAAATAATTGTTTAAATAATTCTTCAATAAAAAGAACGTCCCCCGCCAGTCATAGTCGTCATCTCAATACACACGATAGTATCGATCAGTCCGGAGCAAGAAATATATCAATTTCCTCCATAAGAGAGTCACTATCCTCGACGGGATAGGAGATGGGGAGAAAGATTCGATAATTAGCATTAGGAATCTCAGTTAAGTTCTTCTGGAGATGAATTAATCATTCAACAATTTTTTAGTTAGACGAATATCTTTCTTTCGGATCAAAATCGCTTCAATCAAATAACAATTCCTGGTGAATGGATCGCTAGGAGCGTATTTTATCACCGAGAACTCCTCGATAAAAAAGAAAAAATTATCGAATTAGCACGATTAACAATAGATTGTACGAATCGGTATGGCATCTAATTGATCAATATCTTTCCCCGGTTGGAATAGAAACGATATCACTAAACCAAACCGACTCATCTTAGAAGAAGAATCATCACAAACTGGCACATCACACTCACTTTTGTAATCGGATAAATCCTCGGACAAATCCTCAGACTCACTTGGGGTTATGTTAAGGTCCTTAACACTAGTCTCATTTTCTTCGTCCGATTCCGTTTCCGAAATAATGTTAAGATGCTCATCCTCCATTATGAAAGAGTCCGTAATCGGAAAGTATGCGGTGCGATGCAAATAAAGACAAGTAATACAGAAAATAATATCTCTCAAAGGGAATAGAACTTTCCTACGTCAATCGTCATCATCATCGTAGTAAATAGGAGGCTTTCAATATTGAGAACTAACTTTAGCTGCATGCTCTTCTGCAACATTCTTTTCTTCCTGCTTTTCTTGAACATTTTTATTTAACTTTTCACAAAGAGCTTGCAAGGCTTGAGAAAGTTTCTCTTCAAGAAGCAAATCCGCCCTACTTTTTAAATGAAGAGGTTGACAAGTGATGGAATATTGCGGGGGTTGATATTGGTCAAAACCGGAAGAATTAGAATTATAGCAAAGATTAGGATCATAATAATTTTGATTCAAACGTTGACACTGATATCTCCCATGAGGAACCACCCACAATTATATAACAACAAAGAATTTGTTGTTTGAAATTAAGATGAAAGTTTGGTGAAACAATATCATCGAAGTTTAGATTGTAGTCAAGTTTTCGCACATGGACTAATCAATTGTTGACATTGAAAAGCTCATTAGACCCCCAATACGTGGACAACAAAGATATTGATGTGAAAACTGGTTGATATTCGTGGAATAATTATTGTCTAAGTTTTGATTGTAACACGGTCCCCGGATTAGAATGAACGGAACTTGTGTAGGTATCACCAAAAGGAGTTAGTTTAGGGGGTTGTGGAGGGTGGTCAGAAGAATTCGGAAGATCATCAAAAGAGTTTATAATTAGATCATCGATGAATGCATTTCCCGATTCAAAACAACATATAGAACAAAATCTGTTCGTACAATTTCTTCTACACCACTCACACGTACATGGTAGACAAAATACCCGATCATTACTCATCCGACCTTTACAGATACAACAATAGTTGAGTGACTTCATAAGAATTAAACAATAAAAAGGGGTAAGAGAAAGAATTAAATGGATAAGAGGGTATCGAGAATATTTTTGGTTCCGATAGTCAAAAGTTCACTTGTAGCTTTCTAGAAAAAACGCACAAGAAACAGAGGAGCCGGGTAAGCGGCGAAGCTTATTAAAAACCTTCCCTCCCCCCCCCTATTGATTCCCTGGTTTCAGTTCGGTTTTGAATATTGAGCTTCCCATACTCACCCCATCCATCCTTCCCTTCCGTCCCACCTACTCTTCCCTCTCTTTTCGGGTCGAAGTTCTTAGGATCAACCCTCCTTAATCCTCTCTTATAGTTTGTAAATCTAAAGGCGAGCCGATTTCACAAGTGACACAATGGTTGTTTTGTTGGTTTTTCAAATTTATTTATTTTGGTATTTTTGATTACTAAAAAAATATTCACAAATGAAAGCGATAACTTCACGGGGAAGGGTCTTCAAATACTAATCTTCAAACGTAAACACAGTAATCGTTTCAAAGCCTCCCCGGTAACGACGCCAAAAATTTGATACAACTTTTAATTATACATATATATAGTAATTGCTTAATACATATATAGTATATAACTAAAATAATCAAATAATAAGAAGAGTAAGTATTCCGTAAGGTTTTTAAGAAAATTACTTTTATCCAAAGTAAAATTCAAAACCTTCCCGGGTCATGGTCCCGACGAGGCGTGAATTAAAAATCGAGGTTAAGTTAGTGATCGAGTGATTGAATAATCAATCTTTTGATTTGGATTCTATTTCTACTAATGAAATGTAAAAACAAGTAAATGCAAGCAAAAAACGAAAGCAATTAAGATTGAAACACTAAAACGATAACGAGAATCAAAACCCGAGCCTTAAAAACCTAAATTCTAAAATTTTAACCCTAAAAATGCAAATTTAATTTTTAACAGTCCTAAATGATTAAAAATAATTTTAAAAAAAAGAATTATATTTTTTTTGACTTTTAATTAATTTTTTATGAATTAAAAACAATTTTAATCTAAATAAAATATTAAAAATGGTTAACTAATTATTAAAAATCGAGAAAAATTATGAAAAATACTTTAGCCTATGTAAAATCTATAAAAAATGTAAACTGGAAAGTTGGCTGAACGAATAAGCTGTTAAAAAACTAATTAGCCTAATAAGCTAAAAACGACAAGAATATTGAATATTAAATAATCTCAACCTAAAAACGAAAAAGACCCCGTAAAAACATTGTTGGTAATGTTGATGGTGTTAAGGTGTTGGTTATGAGAAGGGGGAGGTCACAGGTTCGAACCCTGTGGCTTCCCTTTTTGTAAAACCCCTTTTTTTAATTTTTCTTTTTTACAAACTAAAGAACAGGGAAAAATAAGCAACTTTGAAAAATGAACTTTTTCTGAAGCTTATAAATAAGTCAGAAATAAGCTGAAACAAAACTCAGTTTTAGCTCAAAATCTTAACAGATTTCAAGCAAAAGCCAAGTTAAGCCAAAAGCTCAAATAAGCTAACTAAAAGCTCAAAATGCTATCAAAAGCCTAAAGCTAAGCTAATTAAGCACTAAGGAACCAGAATTAAGCATAACAAATAAGCAAATTAAGCTAAAAGATAATAAGCAGTTTACAATATTTTTGGTTTTTAAGAGTTTTAAGGCTAAATGGCTACTAGCAGCCCTATTTTTAAGCTAGTATAAACTGTTTTAAGCCTCTGAAAAGCCCAAACAGATTTAGCTTATTAGCCAATAAGCTTGTGCCATGATTTTCAGGACCTAAAACAAACTATTACCAACTTAAATCTAGGATCAAAAGTAGGATGTTGAAACTCTAAACTAAGAACACTAACAGCCATTTATGACAGATTATGGTATAACGCAAAAAAAATGCAGGCCTAAACTCATACTTTCTAGTGCATTATAGAAACATAAATAAGCATAAAAACAACACTAATAAGCAAACCCAAAGAACCTAACATATAAGCTGATAGAATAAAATAGAAGTCCACAGATTCAAAACACACATACAAAAAACTTTGAAAATGAGTTTTAGACTTTTAAATCTAATAAAAGCTATTTATAAGTCCTCTTAAAATCTTATCAAATCTGGCTTCAGACCCAAAAGGCTGACTAGCAGCACTAACATTAGTTAGTGCTGTTAAGCCAAACACCCCTTAAACCCAGTTGAGTCTTTCCACGGTAAGCGACCATGTTGTGTTTAGGGCATGATTCAAGAACAGCCATACTTGATGAATTGATAAGCGACGATGAGTAAAAGATTAGGGTTTGATAGAAGAAAGCGATTAAGAGAGTTTACGTGATTAAATTGTGCAATTGAGATGGGTTTATATTGGTTGAACAAACCCAAAATCTAAGAAAACCGATTCAAATATTACACTTAGACCGTACCCTTGGCGGTATTTTCTCCAACGTCTTTATAGCGGTACTATCTTTGCCCAACGGTATTAACTTTGCACTGTCGGTACTAACTTTTGTCAACCAAAGAATGAACAAGTCTGGCAACAACAGTTCTTCAGTACCATCTATATCTCTTTCCAATGACTCTCTAAAACCCAAATAACTCCATGAAAATCATCACTATGGTCAAGATTCTTCTGCACACTGAACACTTCATACAAACTGTACAACAAATCATATTGCCTCCCCTTAGCTAATGCAGCTTATGGGTTGATCATCCCAATAGTAACAACCAAGAACTAGAACCTGCTAACATCAAATGCCATTGTGTTAGAAATCAGCTACATTTGTCCAACAGTTTGTATTTTTAGCACCTGAGAAGTTTCTTCTCCATAAGCATCCTTATGAAAGTGTGTGTTCTATTGCAACTGGCTTTGTTTTGGAGTGAAAATATTGGATCTTTACAATGCTTATAGTACTTTCATTATCAATGTAGATCTTTGTGTTCATGAAATTGAACCCATAGTCTAACATTTGATTTTGGAATCCATAAAACTTTCCACAACCATTTGCAGCAGCAACATATCTGCCGTCTGTAGTAGAAGTAGCTACAATTGTCTGCTTTTTGCATTGCTAGGAAATAAGTCTCCTGCCAAGAAATTGACAACCTCCTGTTGTGGATTTCCTGTCAAGATTTGCTCTACCATAGTCACTATCTAAGTAGGCTTCCAGGTCAAATGTGGACACTCTAGGATACCGAAGGCCCAGTTTGGGTTTGCCCTTTAGAATACCTAAAGATTCTCTTTACAACATTTAGATGAGAGGTGTTTGGAGTGACCTGAAACCTAGAACAAGCACAGACTGCAAACATAATATCAATTGCCTAGATGCAATTCCAGTACATTAAGGAGCCAATCATGGATCTATAAAGGTGTACATCCACATCCTACATCCGCGTCTTGACTAAAGTTTTCCTTTTGTTTTTCTTCTGTATCAATTGGTGTACTACAGTCCTTTACATTGTCAAAATCATCTTCTTCATGATTGCTACAACATACATAACCTGACTTATAAAGATACCATCCTTCTTTTCGGTTTGAATTGTAATCCAAGAAAGAGAGGTGAGCTCTCCCTAGAACTCATCTGAACTACTCCTTCATCAAGGTCTTCAAAATTCATCACACGCAAGATCTCTTTGTAGAACCAAAAATAATATCATCCACATAAACTTGTACTAACATGATATCATTTTTGTCCTTCTTAATGAAAAGAGTCTTGTCAATAGTTCCTCTTTTGTATCCACTCTTCAACAAGAAAGTAGATAAAGTAGCATACCAGGCTCTGGGAGCTTGGTGTAAACCATAGAGAGCTTTTAACACTTTGTAGCTTTCTAAGCGAGTACTGAAGATCTATAAAACCTGGAGGTGGAGAACACATAGACCTCCTCTATTAAATTTTTCCATAACAGGAAGGCCACTTTCACACCAAACTGATAGACAATGTATCACGCATGTAAGAAGCAAAGGCTAAAAAGATCCTAATGGCTTCAATCCTAGCCACAGGAGCAAAAACCTCATCATAATCTATCCCTTCCTCTTGCCTATGTCCTTGAGCAACCAACCTTGCCTTATTTCTAACCACAACACCTCTTTCATCCTTCTTATTTCTATAAACCCATTTAGTTCCAATTGCCTTCTTCCCATAAGGCAAATCTACAAGAATCCAAACTTTCTGAATCTTGAATTGCAACAGTTCTTCCTGCATAACATCAACCCAACTTTCATATTTAAGTGCTTCAGATATCTTCTTGGGTTCATTTTGAGACAAGAAACAAGCAAATAAACAATACTGGAAATCCTTATGATTATTTCTCCTTTGCTTTTGAATATAACTTACAAAAGCATGGGCTCCAGAACTTTTAGTCATTTTTCTCATTGTCTGAACTACTAATTTTGGATCTCCAAGAATTAGAGTCGAAGGATGAATAGAGCTAATCCTTGATGTGGGAATATGACTGGTATTCATAATAGTTTCTAAATTTGTGAAGTTAGCCACTGCACCCTCATCATCATAAGATGCATTGGTAAAAATACCAGCAGTAGGATTGTTATAAATTTCCTCAAGAGCAGGTATTTCTGAATCATCTTGGTCAGTATTGGTTAGATTAGTGAAGGATGGGCCACCATAAGGACTGGCAGTACAAACTGGTGTGCAAGCGGTATTAACTATGTTAGTACTGCTAGCTTAGCGCCCTACCTGAAAAGCAAATCCTCAGTTTCTGGGCAAACGCTGTCCTAAGAGCTTCAGCTGCCATCATAACATGCCTGTTCTTATCTTTATGATCTTCAAGCTCAATACCAAAAAGACTTGAACCTCCTGATCTACTGGTGCTTTAAAATCAGGGATGTTTTGTTAGGTACCTACACCTGCATTCTTGCTTTTGTGATTTTGACTGTTGAAGTATAAGAAACCATATTGGCAGTCTAGAATTAGTCTTGACAAATTCAGCTTCTATTTCAGAATCATCCTGCATCAATAATTATCTTCTGTACTCGGCAATATGATTAGCTTCTTGTGGACCTGCATATTTGTTAGCTTGATTCCTCTGAATCTCACTGGTTTGATATCCATTGAATCAGTTTTAAATAATCAAGATCAAACAGCCAAGTTGGTCCTTTCCCTGCAACATTTGGTTTATTTTCTAAAAAGGTTATGTGCAGGTTTTCTTCAACTCTCTTGGTTTCTAGGTTATATACCCTAAAAGCCTTGCTTTGTAGAGAATATCCTACTAAAAACCCTTCATCTGATTTCCCATCAAACTTGCCCAGGTGGTCAATGGTATTCAAGATGGTCACATGGCACCCAAAAGGTCTTATATAGCTTATGATTGGTATTTTACCAGTTATAAGTTCATAAGGTGTCTTATTTTGAGGCTTGGTCACTAATACCCTATTAAGGACATAACAAGCTTACCTAACTGCTTCAGCCCAAAAAGTGTTAGGTAAAAATGAATCTGCTAGCATAGTTCTAGCAGCCTCAATAAGGGTCATGTTCTTTCTTTTAGCAACTCCATTTTGTTGTGGAGTTCTGGCATTACTGTATTCCCTCTTGATCCCTTTTGACCCATAAAATTCAATAAAATCCCTGTTCTTAAATTCTGTACCATTATCACATCTAATAGATTTAACTTTTTGATTTAATTGGTTCTCAATTTGTCTTATAAAGTCCTTAAGGATTCCACTAGTTTCATCCTTAGTTCTTAAGAAGAACACCCAACTAAACCTGCTAAAATCATCAGTGATAACCAGGCAATAAGTCTTATGGTTTAAGCTCCTTACAGATGTAGGACCAAATAAATCCATATGCAGAAGCTGTAAGGGCTGTCTAATAGAGCTCACTGATTTGGCCTTACAAGAGGCCTTGTGTTGCTTTCCTTTCTGACAAGCAACAAAAGTGTGGTCATTGTGAAAAATCTTTGAAGGTAAACATGACCCAACCTCCTATGCCATATGTTAGATTCATCAATTGTGGCCTTTGCAATTAAACAGGCTAAACCTTCAGAAGGAACAATGTTCTCTAGATTTAAACTTTACATATTGTTTTGTCTGGGGATTCTAAGTAAGACTTGATTTTCATCAGGTAACTTAATTTCAGGAACAAAACAAGTCCATTCAGGAGTCCAGGTGAAGAGAACCTTGTTCTTCTTGTCACACATCTGTGACACAGAAAAGAGATTGAAATGTTGTAGTTCTTTCACAAAGCACACATCCTCAAAATCTAACTTTCCTGTTTTTATTTTACCTTTACCAGTTATGTAACATTTACTTCCTCCAAAAGCAACAGGGCCACCATTAAAGTCTTGATATTCAGCAAGGTAGGCCTTGTTTCCAGTCATGTGCCTGGAACATCCACTATCAACAATCTCTTTGTTCTGTAAAGCTTTTTGTGGATACTGCACATTAAATAAGAGAGATTAGATTCTCTTAGGGACCCAAGCATTTTTGGACTTGGGTATGCCTAGTGGATCTTTGAAAGTAACATAATTTTTAGTATTTGATCCACCATTGTATTTGGAGACTTTGTTCAAGTAATGTCTTTTGGGTCTCCAATTATAACCTGCTGAGGGCTTAACAACAGTTTCCCTTTCACCCCCCCAACAACACTAACTGCATTTACCTCAGCAGTATTAACTTTTTGATATGAAAAATTAGTTCTAAGTGCTGTTGTATTATTAAATGGCTTTCTAAAAGGTGAAAAAGTTTTATGAAAACCAGCTTTTGGTCTAGCATTATTCACAATAGGCTTAACAGTATTAACTTTCCTAGCAGCATTAGTTGGTACTACATGTCTGTTAAAATTATGCCTAGCAGTATTAACTGTGTTAGTGTCGCTAGTTCTAGCAGTATTAACTTGAATCTTGCCAGTTCTAGTTAGTACTGCTTTTGGAACAAATTGGTTTTGATGATTCACTCTTTGCATATTGTTCCAAACTGGCCTATTTTCCCTTTGACCAGAACCCTTACACATCCTATTGTTTAATTCAGCTTGTTTAGCCATTCTTTTCTCATGGAAATCACAATCTCTAATAAGATGGCTAAAACTTCCACATACAAAACATGCCTTTTTGGTAAAACCATATCCCAAACCTAGTTTTTCAGACATTAAACCACTACAATCCTTTTTGTCAAGTTTAGGACTCTGACTACATCTGTTTTGTTCTTTAACAGTTTGCCTAGGAGTTTTTACATGCTTAACAGTATTAATAAAAGCAAAACTAGGTGTTTCTTGTTCTTTTGTGGGTAGAGACACATGTTCATCTTCACTATCTGATTCATACTCCTCAATGATAGGAGCATCAGACCAAACTTTAGGTTGACTTACTACTTTGGGTTCATTGACAACTGGTTCAGGCATAGATTCATGTGTTTCTTCACTACAATTGGATTCACAAGTATTAAAGTCACTGCTCCTAGCATCAGATTCACTAGGTTTAGATTGCTTTGGACCATATGTAAATTGTGAGTCATCTATTTCTTTATCAGGTCCAGAAGGGATGTAGATCCCTGTCATTGGAGGGGGAACTGCATGCATCCCCTCTGCATATCTATCATTCACAGGACTATCTTCTATATCACTAAATTTTGTTGAACAACGGAATCTCCATCTCCATCTTTAAAATTTCCTGGTAATAAAAACATTAGCAATAAAGAGAAAAATTGATTGTAAAAAACAAGATCGATGCGATACTTTGCAAAAGAGTTTTTGTAACCATCAAAATTTTTATATTTTTTTCCAAAGTTCATTGACCGTACAATTCGTATACTGAACAAGTTTTGATTCATGTAGAATCCGCACCGTTTTTGTTTCCAGTTTTCACAAGTTTGATTCCATTAAGTATATCACAAGTCACGTACATGAGCTTGTTTGAGTGGCTCAAGCAGGATATCCATCGTCACTGTGAATACTTACGTATCACTCAGATGATTTTTTTTTTCCTGTCAAAATAACAAGGATTAATGCGAAGGAATCTTATGATAAAACTTGTAATTACAGTGTGGTGAAAAACAATTAAATAGGAATTGTCCCTAACGAGATTAATTGATGATCTCTTGCTCTAGACGCAAAAGTGCGTTTGATTTTTAGTGATCGGAGGCTGGACTGCCTGCCACCTAGTACAATACAGACTTACTCGGAGTGAGTGAGTCAGTAGATTACATGTTTAGTCTCCGTGAGAAATGAAACAGAAATCTTTTGAGAGATTCTGAGTGGCTTGGGAGGGTTGTGCATAGATACACTAGTTCTATGATGTCACTTCAATGTCATATTCATGTTTAGTGTTTTGACAGCATATGTATTAACCCGTTTTCTTCTGCTAAGTGTATGGAGGCTTCTTTCTTTACACCCTTTATCCGTACAATTCTTTTTCATTCTTCAACCCCTTCAGTGCTTACCGAGATTTCATGACTAGTACCTTGTTGGGTTTATTCCAGTACTAGCTCCATCTCAGTCGGCACTATTCCTTTATTCTCATATTAACTCCTTTTTATCATACCTAAGGACTTCTACACTAATTAGTGGATAGTCCCTAGGTAGATCCCTCCGGTTCTGGCAGGATCATGGGAACGAGTACCTAACCTTACCATCCTTATAACTTCGATAACAGCAAATACATGGTCAGTCTTTTGGTACAGTTCACCTTGCCATAAAATCACTGTTGAAAAACTCAATCAGGTACTTATAATAAAACTATCAAAGTGTTTAGTACCCGATTGTTTTTGCTTTTCAGAAAAGCTCCCCCTCAACATATGCATTGGTATTCGAAACTGTTTAGCACATGTTGGTGGAGTATACACTTGAGTAATATGATCACATTACATATTTTAATCACATTTTTCTCCCCTTATCAAAAATTTCAAATCATTTGACATTTTGGATATCAATTGATTTAAATATGTTATAAACTTTCGGAGAAAAGTGTGCCAATTATTCACAAGCCGTGTTTGGAACATATTAATGCTCCCCCTCAATCATTGAAGGATATATAAGATAGTGCTGAGTACTGTAATTTGAAAGATTTTGAATTTTCTAAGAAATTCTTGAAAATTTGTACTCAATCACTATTTATATTAGCCTATAATTAAGTCTACACTACACATTTATATATTCACAAGATTATGTATGAGACAGGACCTGAAAATGTTCAAACCGAAAATGACATAGTCATTTTGTCCATGTAAGCAGTCTGTAGTCCGTCTCGATACTCTCCTTTTGGAAGTTGTCTTAGCTTCCCCTTGAATCAGCAATCCTTTCTTGAGTAGGTTCATAGCCTTCTTGCAATTTGCATTAAGAATACTTGAAGTCTGACGCCCAAATCGATGAAGTACACAATTAATTTGAAACCGTAACACCAAAGTCAATTAAGTCCCGGATGTCTAAATTTCTCTTAACATGATAGTGATGATATAAATTGAAACACCAAAGTCAACTAAGTCCCGGATATCTCAATTATTCCCTCTCAGTAGACGAACTGATAACACCTAAGACAACTAAGTCCCAAATGTACACTTTTCTTTCTATCGGATACTGACTAACTAGAGGAATTATCATACTTATCATACCAATATGTCCCTCTTTGATCAAATATTTCTACTCCTTTAAAAACACGCTTGGTGATTGACTGTTAAAGGAAGCATTAATTGAATCAGTAACCAATCTTCTCACGCTCTAATCAATCTTCTGACAACACATTTCCCTGGTATCTCAACTGATGCATACCATAAATGACAAGATATCTCTTCTCCTATGTGGTTGGAATAGCGCACCGGAAAGTAACACGATAAAACACTGATTTTCTCTGCGGATAAGACATTTGTCTTCCCGGAATGGCCTACAATTAAATAAGGCTATGGATTCTATCACGTGTAGTTGTTGTACCTTTCAGTGTATTTACTCCTTCCCCTTGATGTTTTCGATACCTCAGAATCAGAAAAATCTTATATGCACACATGCTTGAGATCGTGTTCGCAGAATTAATAAACTTAAATCTATCCCGTGAGAATCAGTTTCAAGGCTTTTTAAACTACGAAAGAATTTCCAAACATTCCTAAGTCTTTTTACAAACTATGACGCGTTGGCAATATTAGTCGTATGTAGTTTAAAGCCTGAATTCACTAAGTCTTCAATTGCAAATAAGTCCCTAAAGTTTGAAGCAAATGACATCTAAGGCACATGTAGTTAATATGAATTAACTCCCTTTAAATTGTTATCTGTCATTATCAAAAACTTCAACTGTTTAATCCTTGACTTATTTTGAAAGACCGTTTAAAAGATTATTTGACACTTTCTCCCCCTCAAATAATGACCCGTTTTCTATTTAAAGAGCTGTAGTCATTGTTTGAGAGGTCGAATTATCTTGAAAATCTTTTTTCGTGATTACTGAAAATATTGATTCATTGTGAAGACAACTTTTTCCCAATTGAAATAAGATTTCTCTTATTTTGACAAATAAATGCACTGAAACGTACACTTATTCTTATGATGCATGGATATGAAATAATCCATGCCCGGGAAAAATTAATTACCCGTTGTCAGGAACAGCTGTCTTTTCGACGACATGCGTTCCTCAGATTGAAAAGCGGGTTGCAGTCAGAAATAACTGCAAGCCATTGTCATGAGCTCAAAACTTTGAATGTTTTGTTAGAGTAGCTCAATACCGAAAAGACTTCTCTTTTCGTTGCTAAGGAAAAATGCACTGAGACGTGTATTTTCCTTTACGATGAGGCCCGGGTTATGCACAGAAATGTACATAAGCCATTTTTTTATTTTTTATATTTACAAGATGATGTTTGATGATAATATCAAGCAGTTATGTTTGTCAGAACCTCCAGTTCTGCTGGAGTCAAACATCTCATACCAATCCTTCTGACAAGATACAAAAACCGATCCTCAGGAAGGGCTTTCATAAATTAACAGCTAATGGTATTCAGTTTCTGACAAATATAAATTTAATAATATCATTTTCACCTGTTCCTTTATGAAAAGTGATACCGGTATGGATGTGCTTTCTATGATAAATGTTTTGTACGGGGCTGCATGATATTGCTAAAGGCTGACTGAGAGTCGAAATACAATGGTAATTTTGTTTGTAGTTGAGCCATAATCTGAAGTTGTGTCCTCATCCACATTAACTTGAGCACAAAACATGCAGATAACGCCACGTACACTGCGCTATGCTGAAGACAATTGCAGGTGCAGTTTTGTTTCTTTGACGTTCCAGCTTACAAAGTTTATCACCAAGGAACTGTATCCATCCAGAAGTGCTTTTCGAGTATCAAGACATCCGGCATGGTCGGCATCTGAAAAAGCTGTTAGTTCAAAGCCAGAATCCTTTGGATACCAGAGTCCCATGTTAATGGTACCCTTTAGGGTATTTAAAGATTCCTTTTAAACCTTCTTGAGGTGCGTTTTTGAGTTGGTCGTGCTTGATAACGTGCACAAATAGCATACTGCTTGCACAAATCGGGTCCTACTTAGATCCAAGTACATGAGTGACCCATTTTACTACGATAATCAATTGGTCTAAGGGTTCTCCACTCAAAATCTACATCTAGTTTGGGTTTTTTAGCCATGGATAACCAAAGGGAGTGACAATTGTTCCATAATATCTTTTTTCAGAAATTTCTAAAGCGTACTTGGCCTGATTGATAAAAATACCTTTTGGGGACTGGTGGATCTGAAGTCCTAAAAAGAATTTCATCTCCCCCATTAAGGACATTTCAAATCTACTGTGCATTAACTTTTCAAATCTTTTTGAATATTTAGGGTTTGTAGACCCAAAAATTATGTCATCAACGTAAATCTGCACAAGTAGAATATCCCTCCCTATTTTTACTTGAATAAAGTTGGGTCAATAGTACCTTTAGAACAAAGCATTTGCACATCAGGAAGTTTGAAGTTATCATATCAGCTCATGGAGCTTGCTTTAATCCATACAAAGCTTTCCTTAGAAGGTAGACTTTTTCTGGATGATCTGGATCAATGAACCCTTCCGGCTGAGCAACATAAACCTCTTCCTTCAGTGGACCATTAAGAAATGCCGTTTTTCACTCATTACTGATAGATTGGAAAAGACTTGTGTGCTGCTTGGGCAACAAAAATCCGAACTGCTTCCAAGCGAGCAACTGGACTAATGATACTTCAAAATCAATACCCTCTTCTGTGCATGAACCTTTAGCAACAAGTCGTAGCTTTAGTTTGCGAATACTGTCTGATCTCATTCTTTTGTTCTTTCCTAACCACTTTAGCTTAATAACCATCTTGCCAAATGGTTTGTCGACGAGTAGGAGAGCCCGACGCAGCTGAGAGAGGAGTGGGGGGGGGGGGACATGTCGAACTGATGAAATTTATCCTGCAATGCTTCGATCCATGCAGAATCAGCCATTGCCTCCTTAATGTTCTTCGGTTCAACAATACTCACCGTGAGCGCGAACATACACATTTCAGGATCTGCGGCAAGCTGTCGTCTTGTTTGAACTGGCATGGTTGGATTTCCACGAACTTGTTCTAATGGATGATCTCTGGTCCATCGGTAATCATGACTTTGTGGTTGAAATGAATGCACATCGGTATTATCAATGTTTGCGTGAGGAAGACTCACCATTTCCCTTTGTACCCGAGACAAAAAGGATTGATAAATTCATCTTCTTGAAACGATGCATTCGGTGCTTGATTATTGTTGTTTTTCCTCAAGCTTGAACCCGTGTGTATGGAGTGTAATATTCTTCAATAAAGGACTGAAGAGAAATTCAACCCTTTTGTGACGAATTTGTCTGCTCTGCTGTAGACAACATTTTTGTCTGGGGGCCACGGGTCAGAGTTGTCATAATCTAACCCTTTTGTCCTTGAGGAACGAGGCCTGAAGAGACATTTTCAACAGACATCTCTTGTCGTTGTGGTGCGAGGTCTGAACTGTTGTGATCAGACATCATTTCATGAAGCACGGGTCCTGAACTGCTATGATCAGGAGCCATCAATTGAGGCACGGGTCCTGAACAAAATTGGCCAGAAACCATAAACTATCTTTGAGATAATAGATCTCAACCATAAATACTAACGTTTTCACACCGAAAAAGAGTTGATTTTCATTGCGTCAAAGTAGCTCCAAATGCATGTTTTCTTAGTATTTGAACTTTATGTTGAAATTGGACGAGAAGGATCGCCAATAACATTCTCTAATGAGTGATTCTTTGTCAACTTAGTGATAGTATTAAACAGTTGAATAAGATGATGCAAATTTAATGGAATGACCCCTTGTCAATTAGTTTCTTCAAAACTAGAGTTTGAAGAAATATTATGAAGGAGGGGTGCATTATTAAATTAGCATTTGATTTCATGAATTTTATAATCTCCAACCACCTTGAGAGTGACTGTGAGATTAAATTTCCTGATTTGTTGGTGAAGAACTATAGATTAGTTCATCTGATCAATTGGTAGTTGATGAAGGTGAACCAACTGAATCAACAGCTCTGAAGCAACAATAGTTTACCAGGATCAGGGGAAACAGTTCATAGTGGAAGATTATAGTTACTCATACAATGGTACAACAGGATCCATAGTCATTCTCTTAGGATGGTAAGAACATATGGTGTGTGAGAGAACTTGAATTTGCCACGAGCCTGAATTGATGGTATCCAAGGAGTCATCTAAAGACGGTCGCAGTCCTGAAACTGATTTGCCTCAGGAAGCCGTAACTTGACATTTCAAGAACTTAACTGCCTCTGCTGTAGTGCGGATGTTGTGGTGCAATAGTTGTAATGAATATATCGCTTCTTCTTGACGGTGCGGCGGAGATCGTGTGAGAGAGAGTGCGCGTGATGAGAGATCGATGACTAGATAGTATCATAAAGGAACATATGAAGAAACTTGTTGGATAGGCATAGTGACCCGGGGGGGGGGGGGGGCCCATACAAACCATTGATTCAACTTCGGTTCCATAGTAAGTTTTCCTGGTTCATCTTATTACTTATATCTTTCTTCATGATCATGCGTTAGTTTCACCTCGCTGTAATCATCCCCCATCATTATCATCTCTGTCAAAATGTTCACTGACCACATCTGCTTCCTACTAAAGAATTAGCTTTTCCTTATTAGGAACCCCTGGCTTGGATCCAGTTCCTTCACTTGAGGCTCTAGAGATGGCTGTGGACTCATCAGGAACCCCTAGTATGTTACCAGTTCCTTCATTGAGCTTTCCATTCAGGTGTCTCTTGCTCTTTTCTTGCTTCCTTGAAGCTTTCATTATGTCAGCAGCCTCTTGTTCAGCAGGAGTAAGAGTTTTGAATACTATTTGAGCTTCTTTAAACGAATCCAAAAACCTCTTCTTTTGACTAATAAAGGAATCTCAGAAAGCAATAACCAGACTATCTCTTTGTGGAGGGCTCAACTGGTTTCAGATTCAGCATATGCAATCATACTTGTGTCAGGATCTTGATGAATGATTGGAAGCATATGCACAAGAGGTCAACACAATCATCTCTTGGTCCAGTGATCTTCCATCCCATGTAGAGGGAAGAGCTGGATGTTATTTAAACCAGATGCATCAGACTCTCGTGGATTCTTTCTTTTCTTTGAACTTTGGTCATCATCTTTCGGTGGAGGTTGAGCTGACCCAGAAGCGGCAGATTCTGGTCTTCTTCTCTTTGCTGACCTACCCTGGTTTGATCCAGCTGAAGGGCCTTCATCATCATCATCGTCTTCATCATCATCACTATCATGGCTTCTACTTATGGTCTTTAACCTTATTGTAACTGACTTCTTTATCTATGGCATTCAATCATCTGCTATTAAAGCTTCCTTAAACGCATGATATGATGGTAGTTTGCAAGTATTTCTGTTTGCAGTCTTGTTCCTTATCATGTGGTTTGAAGAGAGGCAACTAGTTAATCAAATTCTTCAAGAGCCACTTTGTCTGTTACACAGATGGAGTAAGTTTGAATCTTGTTCTCCTTCACCTATGTTTTCCCTTTGATTCGAAATCCTCCTTGACTCTTTGTCAGATTCTTGATTATTTGATGGACTTCTGGGCCAGGCAGCACAGAGTATTCTCGATTAAATCTGCAGTGTGTCGTTCAAGAATCTTAAGGAGAGCATCATCAAGTTTTGTTCCTAGATATTCATCATCAACGTAGGATCATGGGATTTAATTGAAGTCAAAACATCAGCAAGTGGATCAGTCTATCTTTACATTAGACATCTCTTGCTATGCTCCAATTTTTGCCACTCTTAGCTGAAGGCGCTGAGAGGCCGTGAGGAGTGATTTCAGGATAGAGTGGGCGAAGAGGGTGATTGTTATAGCTTCCGTGTTGATTGGTGGAGGAGAGACCAGTGACGACGACTTAATAGATGAGACATCTATAAAGGGAGCAATTACTGGAGGAGTTGACGTTACTGTCTGATGACTTGGATCAGGTATGGGTGGGAATCAACTCCTTTATTAACTTAGATTTCACCTATCATCTTCGTTACGTTTTGCCATACAAGAAACTGATAACCGCCGCAAGTTAATTAGTGTCATATCCGAGATTTTTTTAAGAAGACAAGAACGCGGAGAATGACTTTACTAGATTTTCTTCGATACACGGAGGAGCGTAAAACTGAGAATGAGCTTACAGGTTTTCATGAACCTTTAGGTAGCCCTGTCGCGAGGAATTCATCATCCATGTGCTCAGGGTTTTGGTCCAGCAAGAGACACAAAAAACATGTAATTATTCCAGAGTTTGATCCAGTCAGGTCTTCTTGCTTGGGCTGGGTCAGGGTCTGGTCCAGACACAGTACTTGCATGAGTAAGCATAGAAACTTCTATCGAATAAGCTGTCTTCTGTCAGATTCAGGTTAAGCTGAAGATTTACCTAATACCCAAGTAAGTCCATTTTAAGGACGATGTATGTCATGCAGGAGTGTGCGATCTTAAAGGTGGCGCATCAAAAAAGATTAAGCACTCAGAAAGTAAACATTTTTCATCAAGATTTGAAAAGCTATAAACCCTAGTCTTTGCAATCATGAGTCAAGTATTCCAGAACAGCCTGATGTAGATAGAAAGGAATTTGCTGAGAGCAGTGAATGCCCTAACGAAGTTTGTGTTCTGAAATATCAACTGAAAATGTGGAAGATAGATTCTTCTCTGCAACTTCTGTAGATCTTAGAGAAGGTTTCCCTTTCAATCTGTAATCTGTTCTAAAGCAATAAGGATCGTTCATCTCATCTTGTAGTATCAAGGTGCAGAATATTCTCTTCTGCCATCGTATCTGTTATAGAATATCAACAAAGATTGACAAACATAGCATATAATCAACGTATATAAAGATGTTCGCCTAACGTTTGACAAGCACTTAGATATTCAGATTAGCACGAAATATTTCCACATTAGAGTCACTGGACATTGGGTTAATCAACATTGGAACCTTGGGACGATTGTCTAGAGATATCCTGATAGCTCAATGACAAGTTAACTAAGCATGTAATGCAGAGTCAACAAGACAAATGTTCCTTTGGAATAGGCCTAAGAGGTTTATTGGGCCTTATTGGGCCAAGACATGGAACAATTAGCCTAAGACGCTGCCCTTGAAAACACCAAACCGCCATGCAGTAGGCTTAACATTCCGCCAACATGAATAGCAAACCACCGCTATCTAACCATAAAGCAAGATCAAGGCATTTTAGATTATCTTAATCCCTATCAGACAGATTTAACACCCAACAGACATTTTTAACACCTTACAGATTATAACACAAACAATTGGTCAGATGAGTAAGATGAATAAAGGAAAACAAACAAACAACACACCCCAAAAACACAAATCAACAAAAACTAAATCAAAGGCAATAAAAACACATAACAACAAAAAAAAATAAAAGAAAACAACCAAAACATAATCAAAATAAACAACGATACAAATAAACCAGTAGATACATACACAACACAAAAACAACAAATACAAACCCTACAACTTTTACATTTGACCATTTTATAACACATTCAAAGACCATGATAAACCATTTTAATCACATTTAATCACTATTCGCATCACCTTTCAAAAATTGCATATGCGATTGCCATTTTGATCTAGTTGAATTATAATACCAGCTAATAACTACTTGGTCCCACTTAACTAACGACACAAGCATGGGAAAATATGAAGCTTGTTAATGAGAAATGGTCAAAAATCAGAGAAAGTTATCTCTTCTTTTGAAGATAAGGAGCGCACTGAAGGTACACTCTCACTTTTCTTTGAAAAACGTAGTTTTCGTACAAGAAGAATACGAAAGGCAGCCATCAACTTGAGCTAACCAAACATTGAGTGTTTCGAAAGTAGTCAAGACAGAAACAGAAGTTCTCTTTTCGTTATAAAGAAAAATGCCCTAACACGTATAATTTTTCTTTTATTCTGGAGATGGTTGCAATCTAACATTTGATAAAAGCCATTACCAGATGAGCTCAAAACTTGGAATGTTTTTTTATATAGCTCAGACCGAAAAATTTCTTTCTCTTTTCGTTGTCAAGGAAAATGCCCTGACACGTACACTTTCCTTTGCTCTGAATGCTACACCTTTCTTACTTTAAGGAACAATGACAACAGATTTGACATTAGGAACGAGGTTTGAATAACCGGTTTATCCAAACATCATTTGATGAAGAACGAGGCTTGAACTGTTTTGTCCAAACGTCATTTGAAGCATGTTCATCAGATTTGAATTCCTTGAACTCCTGACGTATGAGATATCAGTCTTTTTGGTAACCAAACTCTGAGTCTTTCCTTTAAAGGATTGACAGATGTACCTGCACTTGAGTTAGAAGTACCTGCACTAAAATAAAGAGTTTGATTGCAATTCATATGGTTATTGAATCAACATTTGAAACCATTTGGAGGTTCACTGTTAACTTTGGTTGTGTTATCGGTGAACATCTTTCCAGTAAAGTATCCACTAAGACTACAGTCCTTGAAAATTCTACCCGTTTGGTTTCCACCTAAAACATAGATATAGGAGTGTGTAGTTTTATCATGCATAGCGGAAGACTTATTAGAATAAAAAGCCATTGTCGTTAATAGGGCCATGGGTTGGTTCTGCGAACGCCGGTGGGGGGTTAGTGGGGTTATGAGTGTGTGTCTTTTGATCTTTGGTTCAACGGATGTTGGGTGTTTTGGTTGTTGTATGGGGTCGGAGAATGGCGTGTGGTGGGGTGGAGTAGGCGGTATAGTAAGCGGGAGCTAGAGGACGGGGAAGCTTGGGGAGCACCTTAATCGATGGTGTAGGACAAGGGGATAGAGAGTAGACAGAGTCGCTGTGCGAGAGGTGATTTGTATTAAAGATATATTTGATGACAATTCGAACAAACTACACTCTCAGTTTTAGTGGAGAAATCGACACCCGATAGCAAGTGTCGCGAAGCTAGAAATCCTTGACGGCGGTGGTCGTACTACTAGAGGCTCACCATTTGAACATTCCGATCCGTCTGCCACTAGCTGGGGGGGGGGGGAGGCAGCTTAGTTTGATCGAGGTATGCAGGTAGCACAGGACACTCGAGCTATACTAGAGGCGACACAGGGGAGGGAGTACGTAGGGGTAGACTAGGTGTGAGAGATAGTAAGATAGAGGTGTACAAGATTGCAATTACAAGTGGATGCATAGAGACAGGTGCGTGCTGAGTAGTTTAAGGCAAGATAGATATCTACATCTCTTTATAGTAATGTGAGACCTGTTCGTGGGTGATCGTGAGAGCGATTTTTCCTAGCATCCTCTAGAAAGTTACGCATGAACCATAGCCATTAAACTATACGATTCTTTATGACTATTCCTAGAGTGAATCGGTTTAGTGCATTCACCTTATGAGGTGTGTTTGCTAGGCGAGGCCATTCTCTAACTTTAGCAAAGAATGAGGAGTGATGTTTTTTGACAATCGGATTTGGTTCTCATCAACCTGTGGGAGGCAAACCGTGGTCTGAAATACGCCTAGGTCATTCAAACGTAAACGCATTCGGTTATCTAACAACTAAATGGTTTCTAGATGGTTGTAAAGGCGTTCCCCACAAAGATTGATGCTTTGGTTACTTAGAATCTACTATATTTCTTTTATCTTTCCTAAGTCATTTTTAATCCGCAATTGGCAAAAACCTTTCCCTGAAGCTGTAGCTTTAGTAAATCAGCATTTACAACAAACTTTTGATTAATTTGAGAATTAAAGATTCACTGTTAGTCTTTATTTCAGAACTTTTCGTCTTTTAATTGAATCAAACGGTTTTCATATGTAGTCTGTTTCAGAATGCTCATGTTTCTTTAGTTTTGCTCATTTGCTTCAATAATTTAGACCACACTGGTTCTACAATTCATGTTAATCTTAATCAATCAATCGATATCATTTTTAACCTTTGGCATCATTACTGTTTTACCTGCACTACTTTTAATTTGTGTTTCTTCAATTGCAAATTAGTGAGTGGTTCTTGCCAGTAGACTGAGCTTTTCAAATCATTAATCACAAAAATTCACGAAATTCAGGAAATTCCTGATTCTTACATGGTTTGTTACTTTGAAAACTTTTTCCTTTTGTTGAATTTGTATTTCAAGTGAAATACAATGTTTTTCCAGTTGTAAAAATTGTTTTGAAGTTCATTGTAAGTTATTTCCATATCAACCATATCTTTTTCGTTTTGAAAAGCTCAGTTTAAGCAAAGCATCCGGACAATCTCTCCTCCCCTATGACACATAATTTTATTGAAGTAGGAGTGTATTGCTACCAATGAGTTTCTAACAGATGTGTGTCATAGACTAGGGTCAGATTGCTCAGTATGCTTGTTCATTACAGAGTATTATGTAGAGCTAGCAATTGTACCTCAGCAAATGGGCCTTTTCGTTCATTTACTAGTCCGAAAACCCCTCTGCATCCACAACTGAGTGTGGAATAATTACCTGAACTGCTACTTTTGTTTATCATGGCTTGTCGGGCTTTGTCCCACTGCTTTTTGTGACAACCAACCCAGCATCAACTGCTTCACGCATATTGACCTTTTCCTCTTGCCTTTGCATCTGAGTTTCAATCTCTGATTTGCTGAATGCATTGTTGTTTTCAGGCTCTATCAAACTGCTTTTTGATACAATCAAGCTGTCATCCATTGCTTGAACTGGATTGATCTGAATATCTTGAGACTGCATCTTGACACTTGACTTAATTTGATGCTCATGAAGTATTTCATCATGCAACTGACTTCCATTCTCCTTTAGTGCATTAAGTTCATTTCTTTCAGCGTAATCACATATTATTTACAACTCTATGAATGACCCGCTTCAAGTGAATCCCAGGTTTCTCGATAACCACGATCTGTAACAACTAGGGTTCACAGCGCGTGAAGTATTCGAAGTCTTGTTGCCAACCTTGATTCAGAAGATCCGTTGCATTTACCCCTTTTGAGGCAAGAAATTCCTTGAACTGTGTTCTGAGTGCTTGAAGACAAGTCTTTGCATTAACCCCATGAAGATTCTCTCTTTCAAGTTGTAGCCTTAACTGATCCAGATTATGAAACATCTTCAATTTGAAAGTCTGATGCTCTTCACCAAAGAATGAGCGAAATGCTGGTTTAATGCATCAACACATAATGCGAATTAAGAGATAGAGATCAGAAGATTGTCTCGGTTGTTCCAAACCATGTCATGCAGATGGAGTGCACTTTGTTTTTGCGAGCCGTGCGTCATTTGAAGGCTCTCTCTTCTCTTTTAAATTAGAATTAGAAGATTCCATTGAAATTCGGATGTGTGAAATAAAATATGAAGGATCTGAAGTAGATAATGTGAATTTACAAGGTCATCTCTCTTATGATTAAAACGATAAAAGATTAACGAGATTTTAACACAATCAATAAAAAACCGTGAATGAATAATCTATTTGATGTTAAGGTGTTTGTTTTTTAAGTAATGCAGTTTAAGTCCTGTTTTAGGTTGACTGTTTTGTTATTTGGCATAAAATATTTATATTTTGACCAAACACAAAATTTACCCTATTACCCACAATTTTAAATTTTGAGTAAAAATTAGCTAAAAAAGCTATTGAAAAATTAATTTTTTTCTTAATTTTTCCCGCCAAAAATAATTTGAATTTTTTAACAAAATTTTTACCCTATTACCAAAATTTAAATTTGGTGTAAAAATGAGCTAAAAAGGCTATAGGAAAAATTAAATTTTTCTTAACTTTTCCCGCCAAAAGTACTTTTTTTTTAATCAAACCGCTGCTAGTGTAAGCAAACCGCCGTGTAATAGAATAATCAAACCGCTGCTTCTTTTGACAACTCGCTGCCCTAATAAAATACTCAAATCGTTGTTTGGTAACTCGCCGTTTAGCAACTCGCCGTTTAGCAACTCGCCGTTTAGCAACTCGCCGTTTAGCAACTCGCTGCGTACAATATTTTATTCAAATTTATTCAAACCACCGTGCATTTTCAATTTGGGCATTATAGCGTTTCATTTTTGCTAATATAATAATCAACCCGTCGTGGCAACCTGTCAAACCGCCGCTATTAAGCAACTCGCCGTTTAGCAACTCGCCGTTTAGCAACTCGCCGTTGACCAGGTCAAATCGCCGTCTGACAACTTTCCTAAAAAGGTGGATCTTGTCTCCTTTTTGTCAACTCGCCGGCAAGAAAATCAATAAAATAGTCAAACCGCCATGAAGAACTTCAAGTACGAATTGAGCAGAATTAACCAATTAAGCTTTCTAACCACGAATATAAGCTACAACCATACTATATTAAGTGTGTATAACAAGATTAAACACACATAAACTCGTATATCATTGAGGATCTTCAAAAACCAAGCAACTCTCCACGAAGAACATAGAAGAAATTCGAACCTTTAATCTTTGTAATCGAACTTGGAGCTTGTAGATCACATGTCATAGCAACAATATACCTTCCTTAGCATTTATAGCATGAAAAACAACACGATTAACCAACCAAATGAGCTCAACCTATGATTTTGAGCCGTGGGGTTTTAGAGCAAAAATAAGCCACGAATTTTGAGCTTATTAACCACACAAATCAAACACGAATCCACCCCATGGCTCTGATACCAATTGTAGGTTCCCGAATTCACACAAACATGTATAGATCTAAAGAGATCTAGAGAGAGAAAGTTAGAGAGAGAGAATAGTTGAGAGAGAAAATAATACACACTAAAGAGTGTGTGTAAAATGAGTAAAATGCTTACCTCTTCCAAAGTTGGAAGAGGGTATTTATATGTTCTTAAATACTGACCGGGTATATTACCGGTTCAATACCGAAAGTCAATACGTTTACCTGTTAAACTACGACTATATTGAACAGTAAAAATACCCAGGGTGACCGAGTCTTTCTAATATCTAACATATCCTTTTGATCATTTAATCATAAAGCTTTGTTTTTAAGTGATCCAAGCTTAATTCATCAAGTGCAAGAGAAGAATACTTCTTATCATCAAGTCAAGAAGTGTTATAGTTTAGTTGGTGTTGTTGTGAAGTTGTGTTAGATCTTGTAAATCATTTATGTATATTGTGAAGGTGTGTATTGTAGTTGTGTATAATAGTTAGATTGTGGTGATCATTGTAAGTATAGATAAGATTGAGGTAGGGGAAAAATCTTTGTAAGTAGGTTAGATGGGTGATCGTAGTAGTGAACTATGCATATGAAGTTTGTGAAGTGTAGTGGAGTAGTGAAGCGAAGAGAAGTTGTGAGTTGTTGTAAAGTGGTGTGATTAGCATACAAAAGTTATGTTAGATTGGTTATAGCTAGGATTAGAACTCGACATTTGGCTTGGTATCAGAAATCGGTGTAAACTTAGTTGTGTACGGTTTTCTTCGCCTAAAGGGAGTTTGTTGACATAGTAAAGAGAACTCTCGAGTTTGATGCTCGGGGAGTGGAGTAGGACGAAGAGGTGCTTCATTACAGAACCACTATAAATCCTTGTGTTGTGGTTTGATCTTTCTAACTCTTATCTCTTGTCTTTCATATCATTTATTTACTTATTTGTATTATTCATATTATGCACATATTGAGATCACATAAAGTCAAATCTAAGTTTTTATAAACCAACTATACATCAAATTAAAAAGCTGTAAACTATTCAACCCCCATTCTAGTTTTCCACAATTGGTATTAGGAGCCACGTCAAACAAGATTTTTAAAATAAATTGTATTTTAAAACTTGAATCGATCTATGGAATCGGAAAAATATTTAGAAGGGCAATCTATGCAAAGACCACCACTATTTGAAAGCGATGGATTTATTTATTGGAAATATAGATTCGAAACTTATGTGAAATCAAAAGATCTAGATCTTTGGCATGTTATTACCTATGGTGATTTTCCTCCTATTCAAAATAATCCCGAAACTAAAAAGGATGAAATTGTACCATTTGATAAACAAAACGATGATCTTAAAAAGAAACTTGCTAAAAATAATGAAGCTAAAATGGT
>BQNB010044017.1:0-18528 GCA_026074375.1 Tanacetum coccineum
CAAAACGTTACAATAAACCAATAATCAACATTATAGGAAAGAAATATCAACAACTCTCACATATACTTTAAAATACAAAACTATAAAGTTGTTGGCTGTTTAAGATGCTATTGGTCGTGTGTAATGGTTTATTTTAGACAACGTGGTTACTCTTCAAAACACTATAAATTTGAATAAGAAGAATAAATTATAATCGTTTATTTTGTAGGCGTCTTTTAACCTTTTTTTCTTTTTGCAGTTTTCACTCTATGGTCCAGTGGTTTTTTGTTTTGGTGCAAATGGTCTTGTAGCTTTTCAAACAAAGTGTGGTCACATCCTTCTCACACTTTTCTATAATCCAAATTATTTCATTTTGGCTAACTTGTCATATTTTTAGTTTCCCGCTAATCAAAAATTTTCAAAACAAACTTTCAGTTCCACATTTAACCAAGCAAAAGACAATATTTGGGTCATTGCCGTCATTATATATATACAAGGAATCTACAACTTCAACATTTAACCATATTTGCTTATCAATTGTTTATCAAATTTAAATTGCAACAAATTCACACAAACGAAATTACATAAAAATTACACAAACGTACAAATTTTATCTTCACCAAAACGATGCACAAACTTTATAGGGAACTTTACTTCAACTCTATTACAATAAAATAAACAAAATCTTCATAACTAAATTTGCAAAAGCTTTACTACAATCACAAACAAATTCTCATAGCAAAACATACAATAAAATAATGACAACAACTACTATTATCGGTGGCACCAGCGGTACAAATTTAGGCGACGGCGGAGGCTCCTTTATCTTGTAAAAAAACGTATGGAATTAGAAAAAAAGTAGATTATCAACTCACCGGTGAATTACGGCTCCAACAAATTCCTGGGATGGCACCCGTGACTTACAAACTCAGATCTGTAAAAAAAGTATTAAAAATGCATAACAAATATTAGATTAGAAATAAACTTAAAAGTGAACCATACGTATTCCGGCGACACAAGCTATTCGGCAGCGGCGGCAGGAGAGGGTCCGGCGAATTTTCCCGGCAAGTCTGTTGCGTCAGCAGGGAGGCGGCAGCGGCGGCGGCTTGCTACTTCAGGCAAGAAAATTCCGGCAGTGGCTAAAATAGGCAAAAAAATGTTATAAACATAAATTTACAAGTAAAAACTAAAATTTATCTATAAAACATAGATCTACAAATAAAAACATGAAACCACATATAAAAATATAAATCTATACAAAAATGCCCTCAAAACATACTTAATAGCCATAAATTTATATAAACAATCAAAAAGTATATTACAACTTGAGGTGAAGTCCGCCGAGAATAATTTTTCAGGCAAGAATAAATTTTCCGGCGAAGTATCCGGCTGTTTAAAAAAACGCAAAAACAATTAGTAAACCCATAGATCTACATTTATAAACTATAGATCTACAAAAAACAATAGATCTAAATATAAAAACTATAGATCTATAAAAATATCCTCAAAAATACCTTAAGCTTAATTAATTCGGTGGTTGGTGACGACGGCAGTGGCGATGCATGACGGTGATGACGTCGGGTGTGGCGAGGAGTGGTGGTGGTGAAGTTGGCAGTGGGGTGACGACCGACGGTGGGGGTTGACGTCGGATGTAGGATGTCGACAGTGGCAGGATTTGGTGGTGGGGTGACGACCGGCTGTGGGGTGATGACCGACGGTGAGGGTTGAGATGGTGTGAGTAGGGTTTGATGGAGATGAGGGGAGTGTTTTTATTTTACTCTGTGTGTGTTTTAGATGGGAGGTTTTATTTTATTTTATGTGTATAGTGGAAGTAAATGGATCGGAGGGTATTTGTTTGTATGGTAAATTTAGGCTTTGTTTTTTGTTTGAAAATATTTTTAAGATTGGATGTTGGTTTGGTGTGTGTAAATTTAGGGTCGAAGATAGGAATCATTAAACAATTAAATGTTTACCATCAAGCAATTGTTAAAATGATTATTTAGAGGATAATTATTAACCAATGCACATTTTAATTTTTATTGGTTACGTAAGTGAGTTACGTTTTGCGAAAAAGGACGTTTAGGAGCCTACCCCGGAAGCAGGTTAACTTATCTACGCTTCATCAAATACCCAAAATTTAAACTCAAAACTTAAAGTTTACTTAAAACTTCAGTATTTTACACATTATAACATATTCTTCATGAATGAATTCAAATCCAAACCCTACAATGTACAAATTATACATTGTATTTGATTTATACTAACAAATAATGCAAAGTATACCTTTAGTATAAATATCAAATACTATCTACTAACTTATACATAAACATATATTATCCGTGTATCATGACTAGGACATCAGATTAGGACCAAGGGAACCATCACAATATCTTGCATACATGCATCTAAATCAACCTGAGACCTATTACCATACCAAACTTATCCAAAGGTAAGCTTCATTTCTTTCCTATTCTCTTCCACCTTGCATAAATCAACTAGACATCAAAAAAATATCTTCATGACTTTCCCCAAGTTAGTATAATATACAACATCATAGTGTGAGTATAAGAGATCAATACTTCATTTCATTACTAGAAAAAAAACAAAAACACTTCCTTCTTTCACATCTAATATCCACAAGGCTCAAAACCCCAACCAAACCAATCCATACTTTGAATTTAATTCACCATATTAGTGTTTTACATAGTCAGTACATTAGGTATTACTAAGAAGATTGAAGGTTTTGTTTAAGCTTATGAAATGGTTTTAAGCATAGATATTGCAAGATTATGGGTTTTTTTTGGTAGAATTAGGGATTCAACCAAAATTTTCAAGCAAGATGTTAATCACAAGGGGTGTGATTGTTATTCCTTATCTCTACTTCATCCACCAACAAGTTATAGTCAAAAGCGTAATCTAGTTCATGATTTAAAGATTTTATGGTGTTTCATGATTCTTTACTTAGTTAAATTCACCATCTAGGGTACTCTTGAATAATGTAAAAAGAATTTTTACATATTGTCAATGTTTGTGAACTTAAATACATACATATGGGAATTCTAATATGTGTTTAAAAAGGATGTATAAGTTGTTTGTAAGACATGTCTGGTTAAGAAGTAAAACATATATATGAACAAATTTAGGGTTTCTAAAAGATTTTTTCATTATTAAGTTAGATGTGAAAGTCAATGCAAGGACTTGCGCTCTTGAAACTAAGGACTCACTCGACAAAACATGACCTAAATGGACCCTAATATAAATGTATTACTTAGTATAGACATAGATATTAATGGTTCTAAAGGGTTGTGTAAACAAAGGTGGTAAAAGCATAAAAAAGTCTAAAAAAAAGGTTTTAAAAACACATATTTGGAAAAAATAACTTAAGGGGCTGTTGTAATTCGAAATATTACATATATGCGTTTTTTATGATTTTATAAAATACGACATGTCACAAGGATCGAGGGGTCATACTCACGATAACTCGAAAAAACCGATTAATACTGAAGAAGATACGCAATTATACAAGTTTACGATAGGTTAATACATTTATAAAACAATTTTTATAAAAAGTACTTTCGCCTCCAGAAGAAAACATAATACTTTATAAACATCAATAATATATAAAACAATCAATTAACGAGAACTGTTCGAAAAAGAATCACAGAAAAATGGAGCTATAACAATAAAGAAATACGACAAAACATGGTTTTAACTTAATTAAAAGTATAAAAAACTTATATATAGAGCTTATTAAACAGTAAAAACACTATTCATCACAGAATCTCAAAAACCTAAAAATGGTAATTTAATTATCCACCAGTCGTCGTAAGACGAAGCGTGGAGGGCGTAAGAAACGCGAGAAACGGGCTTAAAACGACAAAGTTATGTCATTTTTACTAAAGGCGTAATTATAAACGTTTTTACTTTATAATTACGATACTCAACTAAAACAAATAGATGTAGAAATAGCTATATAGATTATAGTATGTTTATTAGTTATCAAAGTGCTATATTACTAGGAATAATCATATAGGCTTCTTCGGATGGCGTATTGACGAGTTGTTGGATTTACGATTTAAAGTGTCCTAACTCCTCGTACGTCATGGTCATGTACCTCTTAAATATTAGAGGATAATCCCGCACATAAGACGATGATAACTATATAGGATAAAAAAACAGATTGTTGTTAGACAACGTACTTGAATACTGATTCGACCTATATTAACTAGGTTGCATTCGAGCGTTAGCGTGACACGTTTTTACTTGGGATATTTTGTTATCCAGTTTTACTCACTTGAAGGTAGTTCATAGCCCATGTTTTACAATTAAAGAAATTACAAGTTTTTTAGGGGTGTAGAGAAACATATGCCCATGTTTTTACAAATGGACGCAAGTGTACATTTGTAGATTCATGATTACGTTTGCCATAGTAGCGATAACCCAACTATGCCCATGAATCTATGAACTATCATTATTGGAATGTGAGACGCGGAATTATTATAGAATGAGATAGATCTATTTGGGATATGACCTCCCCGTTACGGGGTGACTACTATCACTGGAAAACGAACGTATAACATGTCGGATACTGTATGTGTATGGGTTGAACATCATCACGAGGGCATAGGTAGGCTATACTTACATATTATTGGTAATTCAACTATTCTTGAGCTTCGGTGTCATGTAGCTTAGGTAAAACGTAATTACATTCTGAAGTCTGCATCTGTTGCATTATCCTGGGAAAGTCTTGCGGTCCTACAAATGCATTTACATAAACCTATGAATTTCACCAACTAATTATATGTGTTGACAATTTTAAATGCATAGGTTTTTCAGGAGGTCATTAAGCACGATGTGCGAAGATACATTGGTGGTTCTATTATGAATCAAGCATTAAAGAATTAGTCGCAATTACATTTTGTTTATCTGTTATGGGCTTGAAATCTTTGTAATAAAAACAATTTAAACAAGTAAAGCTTCGGGCTTTATTGTAAACACATTCTGTTAATAAATCCAATGTAACAGTTTTAAATGACTTTTTGGCGTTCATAATATATTCTTATGTGTAATTGATGTTGAGAAGTAACACACTCCCCGGACCCTTATTCCCGCTGCGACCCAATTTGGGGGTGTTAACAGATTGTTATCAAGGAGCCAAAGTAGTTAATAGAGAACCAGGTCAAAACGTTTTTACTGAACTATACCATTTTCAAACATTGAGCTATTCATTCTCAGAAGGGTTTTTCAAGACGGTGACAACATACACTAATTTGTCATTATCGGTTAGGCTAGATGCATGCAAATTGATATTATAATGATTATACATGTTATGATATAAGATGTATATTACTATAATAGTCTTATATTAGCAGACTTAAGTAGATAGCTAAATTTTGATTTATCAGATATTATCCATTTCAGATTCGAAGCATTCTAACATTACATACACATCAGTATCCCTTTCCAGTATATAGGATCGATCAGACATCAGTTCACCAGGATCGATGTACCACCCTAATGCCAGAGGACCCATATGCTTACCCAAGGCCTGCTTATGATGTTCCCCAATCGGCCTGATTACATAGCCTGTGGCCGGAGGTGCCACCCATCGCTTCTGCGTCTCAGTCCGTATCGATGCTACGATCGTCGCCTACAGGAAGGTTTGGTGGTGGAGGGTGTTTGGTTGGTGGGGGGTTTTATACCGGATTACATAACCTGGCCATGAGTTCCACCATCGCCAATTACATACCCAAGGACCCTGAGGTTCCACCATTACCTACTGAGCATACGCTGCCCGAGGAGCCGCATTCACCCTCACCCCACTGTGACATGTGTTCCTGAGCCGATGAACCCATAGTCAATGCCACAGGAGGAAAGATACCTCCTGGCCTGAGAGCAGCCACAACCTGCTTGCTGCTGTGCCTCACCCCACCTTCAGATTCCATCAAGATATGGTTCCCGAATCTGATGCGCTGAAGGAGGAGCCGGAGGAGGACGATAAGGATCCTGAGGAGGATCCAGCTGACTACCCTGCTGATGGGGATGATGATGATGATGAGGATGAGACGAGGAGTAGGAAGAGAGGAGGAGGATGAGCACCCCTGCTTCGAGCCCGACTCTGTTCACCACCTGTACACCGTAATGACCGCGCAGGGATAGTCAATCTGTGGATGAGCCAACCATATCACTTTTCCCCTAGGTAAAGGTCGATGAGACTTCTTAGCCTTAACCACCCGCCACCACCATCAACCACTTACTCCACGTATCATCTCCATAGTACCACAATACATCCCTACCAACCAATAGCCCTAGTCCATATTGATATTCCCAGAGAGTTGTTTACCGCTTTGGAAGAGGCTGCATTTTGCTGCTCCCACCCCTAATCATGAGGTCGGAGAAGTTCAGCAGCCGGTGCTGCTAGTACAGAATAGGACTGCCATAGGTTGAGGGAACACCCTTATTCCATCGCGATGGAGGAACCTTTATGATTTGTTGATATGGTTGATGTCCCTCCCACCTAGATGATCATATAGTCAATTAGGTTAGACTATAGACATTAATGATACATGGGTAGTTATCTGGTAGGAGAGCCATCAATGAATGCACCGAATCCAACACCATAGATGTGTGGTTCAATCAGAGGGTTACCGAACTGCTACCATTGTTGAGAGGAGACTAACCAACAGTGTATATGGTATTATGGAGGATGCCTCAAGATGACCCGCGGTCTCGTTAACTGAGAGGTCCGAGTCAACTTTTTGTATACGTATAGGCCTGTTCATCCGGTCGTATAGAGCGTAAAGATAGAGAGAGGGGCTAAGATGGCTCGTGAGGCTATTGGGACTAAATCCATGGATCTAGCGACTATGCCCGTTCGAATATGTTATGTCATTACTACTATGGTAGTGCCACAGAGTGCATTGATTTCAAGTTACAGTCACAGATCACGGAGACAGAGGGTGAATTCAGAGTTAATATACATCAGACCACGAGAGACATGTTTGTCAGTTGACTAGACATTGAGTTGCTAAAGAGACTACATGACATAAGATGGTCAAGTTTTAGAGAGCAGCATGGACCCGCAGGAAGGTCCTGCACAGCCTGAAGCCTCCAGGAAAGGCTGGTAGCAGTTCCTAGATTTGGTTATGTTGTAGCTATGCTACAGAATGCCTGTTAAGTATTATGTTATTTCCCATGCTATAACAACTGTATCGATCTTTTGTTTTGTTTAGCTACCCGAGTATAGACCTTTTGTTTCAGTATAATCTAGCTTGTGGCAGCATACTAAAAAGGTGTACGCGGTACAATCCCGGCTAGTATGGCTTTAGTGTTTCTTTTGTCTGAAACCTAAGAGTAGTAACATCCTTTTATCTAAACCAAACATTATGTTTTTCCAATTATATATGAAATATCTGGACGGATTATGCGTTATCTATGAAATCGAATTTATTATTAAAATGAATTCGATATTGGAGTTATTTAGATAGACCTATGGTTAATTCAATAACAGTTGTAACATTTGCACTATGCAGATGTGATCTCGTTTTTAATTTAATAGTATATTGTTTGTCATAGTTATGATTATAGAAATCTAACTTGTATTATGTTTTCTTGTGATTTAAAGAAAATGGCATCACCAAAGAGAAAGATCCACGAGTGTTTGTAAACCCAGATGCACACCCAACACCTAGTCCTCAAAACACTCTAACCACTCAAGATCCTGTCCACCAACGCCTAAATTAGGCAATGATGTAACGAAGGCGTTACTGCTGGCACTAGCAGCACGTGTATGCAACCAGAAATGGCTATGATAGCCAACTTCAGGAACTGGGTGCCAGAAGGGCCCCGTGGCAGGTTAGCTCGTAGAATGCACCTACCCGACATCCTTAAAATTCCGACACTTGAACTTCAGGGCACAGGGAGTTGTCCAGAACTCACATTGTGGTTCGAAAAGATATAGTCGTTTACAGCATAAGCCAACTGCACGGAGTACATGCCAGTTCAAGTTTTGCTACATGTATCCCTGCAAGGAAAATGCTCTCAAAAATGTGGAAAACTCCCATGTTAAGGACCACTACACCTGAAGCTTGACCCCATGCGAATACAATGGAGACACTGAAAAAGATGAACAGACAAATACTAGCCCAAGGCAAAATTAAAAACAAGAGTATCGAAATGAGGAATTTGAAGGTAAAGGTAAAGAACGTGGTAACGCTATAGCCAACGTTATTCCAAGAACTGGGGCACTACTGTACGAGTTCGGAAAGTTTCCAAAGAAATAAGACAGTGTGAGAAATAAGTCAGTGGCCTTGCCCGACACACGATCCATGGCGCATGTGATGGGACTAAGCAAAAACTTAGCAGGATGCCATTGAGATCGCGCACAAGACTCAGTGACAAAAAGATACACACTGGGCTGAAAGTCGGCTTGAACAACAAAAGAAAGTCTGATGACACAGCAAGATATAACAACTAGAAATCATCATCAACCAAGACAAGAGACAAAAACAACTAGAAGGAGCTTATGCCGCAGGAAATGGTGATAGGAGACCATACGGGGGCCTAAACCTCTATGTTCCAAATGTAACTATCACATGAGGGTCCTTGTGCCTCACCAAGATGCCGCAAGATGTCAACCGATAATGGTCATTTAAGGTCATGACTGCAGAGGCCCCCAAATGTCAACATTGGGGCTAAACAGAGGGCTTGTTTTTTGAATGTGGTGTCTACAAAGGTGCATTTCAATAAGGATAGCCCACAATTGAAGAACAACAACAACGGTGTAATCAGGCTGGAAATGCCAAGGCTCAGTCAAATGTGTATGCCGTGGGGCAATGCAGGGGCAAACCCGCAACAATTGTCGTCACGGGTACGTTTCCTTTCTCCCTACACAACCGTATGCACTATTTTTTTTTATACCTGTGCCGATATGGAGTTTCTGTATCTACTCACTGCATTTAGCTCTACGGAATTGTAATCCACAACTGCATTAGATCATGATTATATGTCGAACTAGACCGATTAGCGAATAGTTTGGTTAAATATTATTTCCTATCACGGGTTATACGATTCAACCACTTAAATCATATGTCCATTTTCAACATAGACCTAAAGCCCGATAGAACATATGTTAGTTTATAGACGTGACTAATTGGTATGTGATGTGTGTTTGGCACAAGTACCATTCCGTTATTGTCTGTGCTGAAAAGATAGTTCGTATTCCGAATTGGAGAGAACATTTAATCGTCATCGTGTGACGGAAGCAGCAATAAACACGGACCCGATTAAACATCATCTCGGTACTAAGGCACAAGAGTATTTTAACGATAGGATGTCACGTACTCTTTAGCAAATATCACGCAACCAAGACAGGAAAGACAAGTCAACGTAGAAAACGACTTGAAGATGTGCCAGATTGTCAAGAATTTCCTGTAGTCTTTTCTGAGGACTTGCCGTTAATAACCCCCCCACCCGACAAGTGGAAGTTCGAATCGATTTGGTACCGGTGCTACACTTGTACCCGGCACCTTAAAGATTAGCACCGTCCGAAATGAAGGAACAATCTGAGCAAACTGCAGGAACTTACGGACGAAAGGCATCATAAGACCAAGTACGTCACCCAGGTGAGCTCCGGTTCTGCTGTAAAGAAGCAAGACGGTACTTTCCCGATGTGCATCGAATACAGAATTGAACAAACTGACCGTGAAGAAACCGCTATCCACCCAAGGATCGATGACCTAATCGACCCAGACTGCCATAGTGTTCGAGTATTCATTCAAAGATCGATCTGAGGTCAGAGGTATCACGCAGTTGAGAGTACGCGAAGAAGACATTCCCAAACTGCATTCAGGACCGAAACGTCAACTATATATCCAATCATAGTCATTGTGGTTAGACTAATGCATCGGCCGTGTTCATCGTGACCTTATGAACCGGGTGTGTAAACCGTATCTGGACAATTTTGTAATTGTCTTCATTGATGACATTTAGATCCTACTCCAAAAGTAAGAATGAACATGAAGAACACCTTAGGCCAGATCTTGAAATTGCTTAAAAGGAAGAATTGTAACGCCAAGTCCTCCAAGTTGGTTGAATTCTGGATTTACTAGGTACAATTCCTTGGTCACGTTGATTGACTGTCTAGGTAGATGACACGTTGACCCAGACCAGATCGCATCTAGTCAAAGATTGGGCTCCTCCAAGAAACCCCAACAGGATTCTCCCCAATTATTTTGGGTCATGCCGGCTATTAAGAAGATTCCTTGAAGGTTATTTTAAAGATCGCCAAACAATGCGACCCAAACTAAGCCCGAAAGGTGTCAAGTTTGATTGGGGCGATAGAAGCAAGAAGCAGCTATATCAACCCTGTTGAAGCAAGAAGCTTTGCAGTGCACCAATCCAGGCCTTACTTGAGAGGGAAGCGTAAAGATGTCATCGCATACTGCGAAGCTTTCAAAGAAGGGATTTGGGTGCTGTTTTGATGCAAAAAGAGAAACTGTGAGTTTCTATGCATCACGCCAGTAAGTTATAATTGCATGTGATTGGGTGGGGAAAAGAACTAGTAGTATGCACATTGGGGGTTATCATAGAGTTGTAATCGTGCCCATATGGGGGGATGGGGTTGGTGCCTTACGACGTTAGAGTTGGTCGCACTCCCGTCAGAATGGGCTTGCACCTCCGAGGTATCATCAAAGCTTGGATTTTTCCTCTACCTGATGCGTCGTTATGCTGTCCTGAGTCCTTGATAACTCCTCCGGATATCGAGCGTTCCGTCCCCAAACGCCTTGGAATCATCCGGGTCGTTTATGTGTTGTTGTGCGCACCGCGCACCTCAACCTGGTGTGATTAATTTGCACATGGCCACGGGGCCTTCATTTGAAAAACGCAGACAAATCATTACTTATTTTTTCTTAGGGTGCCAAGCCGGACTTCATTTGGTTTAGTAGGGCATGGGTGCTAAGGGGGTGTCAGGGTGGATTTGTCATGGGTTGAGTTTTGGATGGTGAAGAAGACCGCATATATGAGGTAGAGTTGTGTTGTTCTTCCCAGTTTTCGAACATTCGATCGCCTAGCACTGTGGGTTCATGGTGCACCATGTTTCCCTTGGCCGGTGTGCCCTCGTCCCTCACCTAGGGGTTCCTGTTGTAAAACTGGGTGTTAAAATGCGTGTTGGGTTGATTGGGGGTGTGTGTATGCCAATTCTGCTAGTTTCATCCAGTGTGGCTATTTTCAATGTTGTCTACTCGTATATACCTAGCCAGCTCCCCAGCTTAAAGTACATTGCGTTCGAACGACGCCGTTTAAATTGGCCTTTGGACTGGTTCCTCCCTTGTTGGTTCCTGTGTTGTTCCCTTTACACCACAGATCTATATTGTCTGCGTATGTGGAGTTATTGCTTTTTTGCACCAGTTGACCCTTCCTCATTGCCTTCTTTTCGTTCGCTCTCAAATCTCCATTTATGCCCTGCTTAAATTGCCCCCCTGTATTCTTGAACAGTGTTGTTTTCTCTCATGTCATATCGGGAGAGACTCGCGTGCATAGTTCTTGTCACTGGTGCGATGTTTTAAATTAAAATCTCCTGTTAGATTCGATAACACTTTGTGTGTAATTTATCTCCATGTAGACCGTTTTTAGCCAATTAGTCGACGCCGTATGAGATCTCCCTTTTTGGCGTCTTACCATCCCAGCTGTAACACTCGCTATCCACACAAGCCATTTGTATTGTTATTTATTGGGGGGTTGTGTTTACCTTCTTGAACATTGCCCCCCCATACTGCGGTACTATCGGTGATGTTTTGTATCTCTTGCGAGCATTCCTCTCCACAACCAAGGTTTTATTGGGTTCTTTACGCTCGCACTAGTGGTGCCTGTTAGTCTATTATTCTCCCCCGTTTGGTAACTGGATCATTTCTCCCTGTACCATACTTTCCTACGCAGTAAATTATGCGGGGTCTCCTGTGCGCCAGGATCATCCACTGCCCAATCCTATTTCCCGATTATTATACTGTGAAATTATTTGGTATCTGCCACATCCTTTTGCACTTGTACGGAACGGTCTTACCTTCCTTCCCTCCAAGTTTTCAATATTATCGTTGGTGACTGTAAAGTCCGCATCCCGATCATTGGGTGTTTGAGTTTCGCAGCGTAATAAAAATGTCATTTAATTTGCCACATTCCTTGTTTCTCATCATCAGTTGACTGCATTCCATGGGTCATTTGCACTTATTTAGTGGTGACCGTATCTCAGTCTAGTATCCGATGATTTTCGCCATCCTGAGTGTACCCCTGATCCGCTTTTTCTTATCGTTATTGCACTTGCCTCCATGGAACTTCCGTACGATCCATATAACCTTCTTTAACACACATAGTCATTCTATTCACGGAAAACTCTTTGCAATTCACCCAAAGAGGTTTCAAGCGCTTGACCATACTATTCATTGTACCCTGTTGTTATTGTAAGGGTGCGGCCTTCCAAGTCATTAATTTTACCCGGGCTTGGGAATTTGTCATAAACTTGGCGACAGATCTGAACCGATTTAGTGAGTGCCACATTCCATCCTCGGTTGGGCTGTTCCTCCGGTTTGTTTATGTACTAATTGTAGCTTGTCCGCCTGGGTAACCGCGGTTACTCGCCTCCAGACCCCCCGGTGTGGGACTTACTTCTTGGTTTTGTCATTGTGCATGCAACTAGCATGCAACTCGACGTTGGACAATGGTAGAGGTTTAAACATTTGTCATTAGTCTTGAATTTTCATAACAATAACAGTTCTCCAGCAAGCATTAAGGCTTCAACCCGTTTAACAGCACTTATAAGGTCGAAAAGATCGTTTCACATCGAGTGAGTTGAGGGCCGAGGTAGGACCAGTTCAACACACTGGTCAAGAATTAGTGCAAGAAACAACAGAGAGATCATCCCCGAACAAACAAATGAATCAAACCGCTGTCGCGATCGACAAAATATCTACCTGACTTCAAGCGAAAACCGATTAGAATTTTCAAGAATGGAGATAAAGTTAAGCATTAAGGTTTCACCTTGGAAAGGGGTCGTAACGTATAGAGGCAAATCGGGAGGAAAGTTAAGACCCCAGATATGTCGGACCTTTCAAAATGTTGAAAAAGGTTATGCGCCGTTGCTATACAAGTGCTATGACATCTTTCCCTCTCACTATTCGCAGGGACACAATACCAGATTTACCATGAATCCAACTTAGAAGAATGAGGTTGGAATCTGATGATCCATTAGTCCGTTCCGTTGGAAGTACTGCAAGTAGATGACAAGCATCAATATTAAGTTGAATAGCCAGTAGAGATCATGGATCCGCGAAGTCAAACAATTGAGGCGACGTCGCGTGTCCCAATTGTCAAGTGTCTCGATGTAACTCTAGGCGGGGTCCTGAGGTTTATCATGTAACTTGAGATCAATCAGGAAGAAATATCCACACCTCTTCACCAAGACCGCACCATCATCAAGGGAAGACTATAACACCTCGTGTTTTAGGTCATTGTACGACATTATGTAATGCATAATTTATTTTTAGAGTTTTATGCGTTTTCTCTTAAACCGAAAAGTTATTTAAAAAAAAAAATCTCTAAACTAAAATAATCCATTATCAAATGTAAACGGGCATTGAAACAAGTTAATGTGTTTACATCTAAGCAAGTGTTCTAGTTAATTTATTTAGAGGATAATATTACATTGAACATTTTTAATATTTTATTGGTTACGTTAAAGTGTTCTAACGTTTGCTCGATAAAGTACGTTTAAGGCTTCTCGAAATCACTTAACGTTTATCTTATCGCTTCATCAAATTACCCAAAAATTATACTCAATACTTAAAGTTATAATTAAAACATCAAGTATTTACACAATATACATATTCTGTTAATGAAAGAATTCAAACCAAACCCTACAATGTACAAATTATACATTGTATTTGATTTATACTACATTATACTTCATATAATGCAAGTATACATTATATAAATGATCAAATACATATCTAACTTATACATATACATATATTTCGTGTATCATGACTAGGAAAGCAAGATAGGACCAAGGAACCATCACAAATAACCATACCTGCTCTTATATGCAACTTATATCGTCATGACTAGCCAACTTATCCAAAGCAAGCCCACTTTCTTCCTAGTCCTTCCACCTTGCATAAATCAACTAGACATCAAAAATATCTTCATAAATCCCCAAGTAGTATATATACACATGCATGTGTGAGATAAGAGATCATATACTTCATTTCATTACTAGAAAAAAATCAAAAACTCTTCCTTTGTTCTCTCGTAGATAAATAAAGACCACGTCTCAAAACACTCTCCAAAACCCAATCCATACTTTGATTTTCTTTCACCATATTAGTGTTTACATATCATACTTAAGGTATTCTAAGAAGAATTGAAGGGTTGGTTAAGCTTTGAAAGGGTTTTAACAAGATATTGCAAGATAGTGTTTTTGGTAATAATTAGGGTTCATCCTAATTTTTCTTCTTAGCCAAGAGGTTAATCACAAGGTTGAAGTTATTCTTATATATCTACTCAACCACACAAGGTTATATCAAAAGCTTAATCTATTCATGATTATAAGATTTATGTGTTCATATGCTATACTTAGTTAAATCACCATCTATGGTACTCTTTGATATGTAAAATGAATTCTTTACTTATTGTCAATGTTTTGTTGAACATAATTTACATCCATATGGATGCTAAAATGATGTTTAAAAGGTGATGTAATAAGTGTTTAAACATGATGCTTTAAGAGTAAACATATATATTGAACCAATTAGGGTTTCTAAAAGTTTTCTTATTAAGTTAGATCAAGTGAAAGTGAGTAATTGCAAGATACTATGAGCTTTCGATACTATGGACTGCTCTTGGACAAAACAGAGTACCTAATTGGACCTAATATACGTAAGACATAAGATAGTAAGTGGGTTCTAATGGTTTGTAACAAAGTTGTAAAGCGCAAAATCCTAAAAACAATTTTTAAACACATTTTGGAAAAAATATCTTAAGGGGCTGTTGTAATTCGAAATTTATACATATATGTATTTAAAGATTTTATAAAATAACTACATGTCACAAGGATCGAGGGTGTCAAAAAGAGTAATTTGAAAAACCGCTTAAGGTAAACGAAGAAATACGTTATTTAAAAGTTAACGATATTTAATACTTTTATAAAAACAATTTTACTAAAAAGTACTAATCACCACAAGAAACGTATAACTTATAAACATCCATAATATGAAATTAAAACTTTCAATTACGAGAACGTGTATAAAAAGAATCACTAAAAAACGGAAGCTAAACAAGAATACGATACGACAAAAAACGGGTTTTTATATCGTTAAAAAAAAGTATAAACGATAATTACCTGTTATGAACAAAAACACTATCATCACAGAATCTCAAAAACCTAAAAAAATGTGAATTTATGATCACGTCTCTTAAATGAAAGCCGCGTGTGGCGTAAGAAACAGCGAGAAACGGGCTTAAAACGCCAAAGTTATGTCTCATTTTTACTAAAGGCGTAATTAAAAACGTTTTTACTTTATAATTACGATTCACTTAAACAAATAGATGGTTGATAAAGCTAGATAACGATTATATATGTGATTATTTTATCGAAAGTGCTTTAAATACTAGGGAATTTCATACTGAGCTTCTCAGGATGCGTATTGACTGAGTTATTGGATTGTACTATTTAAAGTGATCCGAACACCTCCTCGTACGTATGTCATGACATCCATTAATTATGAATAGCCCGAACGAAAGTACGATGATAACTATATAGGTATTAATATTACAGTTGTTGTTAGACAACATACTTAAATACTGATTCGACCTATTTAACTAGGTTTCATTCGAAGCGTTAAGCCGGTGACGCGTTTTTTACTTGGCGGATATTTTGTTTTCAGTTTACTCACCTTCGAGGTAGTTTCATAGCCGAATATTTTACAATTATTAAATTTACAAGTTTTTTGGGGTTGAGAAACATATGTGATCATGTTTTACAAATAGGACGCAAGTGTAAACATTATTATCATGATTACATTTTGCCTAAGTACCGATAACCCACTATCCCATGAATCCTGAACTGTCAATATATAGGAATGTGAGCACGAATGATTATAGATAGATCTATTTGGGATTGACCTCCCCGTTCGGGTGACTAGCTATCACTGGAAACGAACGTATATCATGTCGGATACTGGATGTTACGGGTTGAACATCATCACGGGCAATGTAGGCAATATTTATATATTGTATTCAATTATGTCGGCTTCGGTGTCATGAGCTTAGGTAAACGTAATTACATTTTGTGATGTCTGCATCTGTTTGCATTAATGCCAGGAACAAAGCACGCGCGGATATCGGACAACGGTGAAAGACTTGTGAAATTTTTCGAAAGCAGTTGTAGTCCAAGTTTTGTATAACGACTTAGTTCGCTACAACTCGTGCTCTGATACCACTCTGTAACACCCCCAAAATACGATACGCAGCGGAATACAACATTTGGGGTGTTACTTCATAATACATACACACGAGTCCTAGTAAACGTTCAAATGATACGTTTGTAAAACAAAATTTATTTTATTTATATGAGGAAAATCAAAGTTACAAGGTCCCAAACTAACTTAGAAATTTCATTTCAAAAAGTCATGACACGACTCCTTTTCCAAAAACATCCTCCTTGTTGATTATACAAAATATTTCACCGAGACACAGTCTTTGATATCGCGTTCCATTCCATCCAAGCCATCAATAGCACCAATACCTGAGATACATGCTTAAAAACGTCAACAAAACGTTGAGTGAATTAATAGAGTTTACAAATAACAGTTAGAACGCATGTTTGGTTCCACAAAAACACGTATGACTTGCTAGCTAGGGAAGCTACACCACATTTCCATCTTGCATGAGCTCGTGTACCGAACCTTAACACATTTATCATGATAGACAAAATAAGTGATCGGGTGGTATGCCACCACCCCTTTCTCAATACAAAATGTTCGTTACAGGGTGCTCACCATCGGATTCATACCCCGGACAGGGTTGTCAAACCCAATAGATCTCTATTTAATGCATTTAGCGTTTACCTCCTCGGTAATTAACGAGTACACAGTCAAAGGCATAAACTCATAGCATGGAATCATATCACGTATCAAAACACATTGCGTTCAATTTTTAAATCAAGCATGTTTCCTCTTCGCGGGTTTTAAAACATTTAAAATAGTTCAAAAGTGAGGCTATGAACTCACCTTGATCTAAGCCGAAGATCAAAATAACCAAAACAATCCAAGATGTCTCAACAACGAACTCAACTGCGACCTATAATTTATGTCGCTCAATTATTATACCGTAAGATACGATCGAATAGTGCGTACATCGCAACTATCAAAATAGTATAAATATATATACACATGTGATGAGAAATCCACTTGCACGTCCTAGATCCTAAACCCCACATAATTGAGTTACGATCATTCTCTTTTTTTACACGTTTGATACTTTATTGAAAATTTTCTATTTTCAGAAACTTTCTATTTTTGGAAAGTTACTATTTTCAAAAACTTATCATTTTTAGTAAGTCCCGTCATCTATTTATATTTATAGTAATATTTATTTATCTCGTCAAACTTTCGATGCCCAAACTCGGTTATTAATTACCCATATCGGGATTACGTCCCGTACGCTTACCAAAAGTTACTACTTTTAGACTTTCCATTTTTAGAACCGACCAACGGTCGTAAAATACCCGCCATTCTTAAAATATCCGTCGATATTATTTTATTAACCAAATTAAAATTTACGACACATTAATGTCGATTAAAATCTCTGTTTGACTTTTACGTTGACTTTTATAAATACATATACTTTCTTAAATCTGACCCACCCGAAACGATCCACTATATCACATTTTTACGGTTTGAACCCACAACCGAAATCAACCCCTCAAGTTTTCAAATTAAATCTCCTACCAATCTTCCTTATATCACTTTCCTACTAATCTTATTAACCTTAATCAAATCAAAACCCACTTATTTTAATAAAACTCAAACCATGCATAAACTTGTTGCATGTTTATTTTTCTTCCATGAGTGGCCTTAAATACATCATCTAACTAATATTTGATTGCTAGAAAATCACAACACCAATGGTGTTTGTGTTTGTGTGTTCGTCTGAACCTAAAAGAAAGAGAAGAGGCAAGAAAAACAATTTCTATCAAGCCACTAATCCTCTAAATCATTATTTGAGTGAGGTTAAATGAGTGTTTAAGATCAAAGTTTTTTTGTGTGTTTTGTGTCCGTTCGGTTTAGAGAGAACAAGGGAGAAGGAAAACCAAAAATATGAACTAAGTGTTTTACTTGTAAATATGTAGGGGTTTAAAACAATTCTTGGAAGCATAAGTAGAAATGATTATGCATGCATTGGAAAATCAAATAGTTGGAGTATGTGGGAGGCTTATAGCCGATCAGCTATGGCTAGGGGGAGGCTCTCCATATATATATATATATATATATATATATA